>JAYMTF010000716.1:0-31225 GCA_036897485.1 Pelargonium nanum | reverse complement strand
TATCCTATAGAGATCGTTCCCATATCCTTGGTAATTTCCCTGCATATACCCAAATTTTTATTTAAGGATGTGTTTTTCTTGCAAGACTTAGGGATAAAACATTTTGAAATTGAACTAAAACATCAATAAAGTAATGGTTTTGCCAAATAAACCTTTTTCTACTGAAGAAGCTAATGAAAAACTGAAGGAAGAAGCCAAATGAGACCGTCGGAGTGGGAGGTTAATATATAAATCCAAAACCCCCAAAAGCTTATCTGCAAAATCCTCATCTCTCCTCGCTTCTGCTTCTGCTTCGGTCTTGGCGCGAAACTCAAATCTCTTCATCTTCTACCCACTAATCGTTACTGCAATGACCGCCTGCAAATCACTCCTCCGAGCGTCCCTCTCTCCTCTCCATTTCCAACTCCGAAGCCGCCGGAGACCCCACTCTTCAGTCTCTCTCCGCCCTTCTCTTCTCCAAGGTCCTCTCTTCACAACGCACACCAACTGTTTGTGTTTATGCTTGTGCGAAACTGACACGTTTTCTTGTATTTGATGCTGTTGTAGGTGTACGAGACGGTCCCAGCAGACCCTACGCTTCTTCTTTAGAAGGAGCTCTTTCCATTGAATCCACATACTCCGATGCTGTTTCAATTAACCCAACAAGAGAGGACGTGGAGCTGTTGCTCTCGAGCACCGACGAGGTCGGGAGGCTGATGAAGATGGAACGGAAGTCCCATTCGGGTATTTCGGGGAAACCTAGTCGGTGGTTTCCGTATCTTGATAGGTTCAGCTGTGGCGGCGCCGATTTGAGCAGCGACGAGGTCCTGGAAGCTCTTGACCCGTACTTGATGGAGGAGAGGAAGAACAGGCTCAAGAATGTTGTGAAGAACAGGACCTATTCGGTTTGCTTGGTGGTGGAAGGGCTCACTGATTTCGGGAATGTTTCGGCTGCGTTTCGGTCTGCTGATGCGCTCGGGTTCCAGTCGGTTCATGTCATCTCCTTTGGCAGCTCAAAAAGGTGCAACCGGTTTTGAGGTGAAATGGATTTGTTTTAATGTTTCATGTGATGTTTCAGTTTTATTGGATTCATGTTTGTCAATCAATTGGATCAGTAATTTTCCCCGGTTTTAGTTTTGTGTTCATTGCATTGAGTAGTTTGCTTCAAAATATTATCTTTTCAATTTGTAGTTACTGGTTTGATATTGATTTTCTTCATCACAATGTAAGAGAGGGCGATTCCTGCTCAAGCTTTACTTTTGGGTGGTATACAGGACTTGAAGTATCATAGTTAACTTGGTTTGATTAGAAAGTAATTTGGAGAAAATTAACAGTCATAATCGAGACCAACAGAGCAATTCCACGGGGTCAGCTTTGGCATTTGAGGCTTATGCGATGCTCTTTCCTAGCTTGATTGCCAAATGTTAATTGCATAAGCTAGTTTATCACTTTGCTGATGTTGTTGCTTCCATTTTTATGCAGGTACAAGGACAATCGCCATGTTAGTATGGGTGCAGAAAAATGGTTGGACATTGAACTTTGGGACACCACGAAAGAATGTTTTGAAGTTCTAAAATCGCGTGGTTATCGGATTGCCACAACACACTTGGGAGCAGATGCGGTATACATCATATTTGCTCCTTTTTTAGAGTACTTTGTCTTGCTATGTTAGTTTAGAAATCCCGATCACAATTTGTACATGATTTTCTCTTTGGCATCATGATTAGGTATCTGTTTATGACATGGACTGGTCATGCCCAACTGCTATAGTTGTTGGCAATGAAAATAGGTAATTATGCCTTTTAAAAGTATTTATTCATGATGTTTAGAGTTGTTTCATTATTTGAATTGTTTTTGTCCTAAATAGATATTCCTCGTGCTTATTCTATTACGTACATAAATACAGTAGTTGATGTTTAACTCTACTTATTTGCATTATTTGAAGAAACTCAGAATATTATAAAGAATGAAAATTATACCGAAGACTTGTATTCATAGCCTCACCTGTTGAAATGAGAATGTTATTTACTCATCTTGAATGTGACAAATTCATCTTTATATTGCTGGTCTTAATCTTTCAATATGAAATGGATTATATAAATTTCCAATCTGCTTGACATGTCATTTTCTTACTCATTAATCATACATTTTTAAATTTTTGTTGAGTTTCGTAAATACTGGTTGCAGGGGAATAAGTGATGAAGCCTTGGAGTTGTCAGATTTGCATTGCAGCATTCCAATGAAAGGCATGGTGGACTCTTTCAATGTTTCAGTTGCTGCAGGCATTCTCATGCACCACGCTGTTTGGGACAGATCCTCTCGTCTGGTAAATGTTTGGGATTCTGCTTCATGTATAAAATTGAACATTATCTTTTATAGTAAATCCCAACAAAGCTATTCTGTTTTGATTGTTATGCCTCTCTTTGAGATGGTTTTCACCGTTGCCTTGGGTTCTTGTGTGATCTGAATTCAACCACAATGCCCTGTACATCTAGTTGACCTTATAAAATATTTTAGTATAATTGTTGGATTGTGTCAAGGCTATCCAAATTGAGGTTTTAAAATATTTAAGTTTTTAGATGTATACCTAATCTCTTAATCTTTACTGATGTAACATTTTCTCATAAAGTAACTGAGAACTAAAGAATGTTAGACCGACTGGTAGAAATTGTATGCATAGTTTGTTTCTATTAACCCATCTTACTCTGATAAGGTGGAAAGAGAAGTAATATAAAATAAATTGTTTAGGAAACTTGTTTCTTTTATTCATAACCTTCTACATTTTATTGAACTTGTCATCTAAGATTCCGACAGTCTCACCCTCAACTCATTCATGATACAAATGTTGTCTTGGTGAGAAGGCTACTTAATCTTGGTTAATTTAGTCATCTGGTTCAATGATGTATTTTTTTCAAGGACGAAGCTGCGTAAAATGCATATACTAAGATTCAACTGTTGCATATACAGTATTGTAATTTCAAGATGTTGCAATTGATCTGCAGGGTTATCATAGTGATCTGACAATGAAAGAAAGCCAAATCCTACTTGCAGAGTTCTCTTTGCGCCACAACAGGAATGCAGTTAGCATTGCTCATGAATATGCAAGGCGAAAGACAAATGTATTAACACCGAGGGTCTGAAATGGTGGTTCTTTATGTATGATTTTCCTGTAGGAAGATGTTTTAGAGTTAATGTTAGAACATCAAAGAACTGCAAAAGTGACATTGTAATTGTATTCCTTTTGGCTATAATCAATATTCAATACATTCTGAGGAAACTGTGTCCAAAACTTTGCAGCAAAGTGATGAGCTGAATCCAGTTAGTGTCATCTGATCTCAAAGAAACATCATAATTTTTTTGTCAAAGCTTGATCATGAAGCCTCTGCTCATTTTGTAATTCATCTTATAACAAAGCTTGTCACAATTAAATTTGTGCATTACTTCAAAATGCATGGGCAAGTTTCTAGCAATGCCTGTAGTTCACTTGCAAAAGAGATTCTTCATTCAATGAGCCTTTTTAAAACTATTATATAATAACTAAAATAATGAAATAATGTCAAATAGGGTCATAAAAGAGTGAAGAAGATTAAAAAACAAGAATTTCCCATTGATTATGTCTTTGTTCCCTAAATAAATGTTTAGACAACAATTTACAGGCTTAAAGAAGAAAAAAATTAACTATCATTTTAAATATCTTCCATGATAAGCACTGCATGGTTACAGACCATATAATGCCCAAAATAATAACCCCTGCATCTTAATCAATTAACATTTCCCCAGTTGTAGTCTGTATCGTTGTCTTGGTGCTCTGGTCGCTAAGACCTCGCCTCTTTGATTCTTGGGACCTGATGAACTCCTCAATTCTTGCCTTTAGTTCAGTGTCTGGTATCAGCATGTCCGCGGTAAGTTGAGATCGGTTGAATGGGTCAGTCTGCAATTGGCAGAAAGTTGGAAATAATGAGAATAAGATTTAATCATATCCCGGATAAAGAGAGAAGAAAAGATACACTCGTATCATAATACTACAAGTTTAGCAAGACGAGATTTACAGCATCACTAAGAAGATGTCTTTGAATGACTGGCCGATCTACTGTAATCCTCGAGGAAGGTAAGATGACAGGATCCTTCATCAATGTATACTGCAACAAAGATACACGATCACCATTACTTTTTCCAGAAACAGTCACCATTATAGTAATAGCTAAACTTCCACAGTCCCGTTCCCATTAGAACCGAAAGAAAAAAAAAGCATACTTGGATTGGGTCAAGGAATTCATCTGGTATCTCTCCAAGAGCTTCTTCAGTTTCCATGGCTTCTGAAGCTGCAACTTTGGCTTTCGCACCTAGCTCAATAAATTCCTGAATAACCCTTCCATCCTCGCCAATTCTTCTCAGGACATCTGCTGCAGAGCTAAACAACTGGAGCATGTTTGGCTAGTCAGTGTCTTGTCCACCATATTAGTCAGAAGTAAATGATAATCAATTTCAAAATTACCTGATCATTGTATGAACGACCATCCTTTGAGATGGCTGCTGGGAAAAGATTTTCTGAATCACCTCTTGCCAGATGAACATATATGTGGACAATCTTCAAAAGAATTAATAAAACTTAGTAAAGCCAAAACAAGAGGAGAATGAAAATGCTCCTCAAATAATGATTAAACCATCGCAATCCTTCGTCATACAGTAAATGAACATTTAGGTAGCGGATTAAAAGTTTTGGAATGGGAATGGGAATTACATTCTCATTTCAAAGCTATTCTCATGGCCAAAAAGTATTGATACGAACATGATGAATTGGAATCTCATTCCCATTCCTGAATATATAAAAATATTTCTACCTTAGTTTCATGCCTTATAAAGAAGAGATGACACCAACCTGCTTAAGCAACTGTTTTGGACGGAATTCATACTTTTCAGGGTCTTTCAGAGTGAGAGATTTTCTTTGAGGACCCACAAGTTGCAGCAAAAAGTAGTTCAACATACTGGCAACTCTATCAACCTGTTCAGCAGAAACCATACAGATGAAACAAAAAATTCCTGTACTTGAAGTGGCCATTGCCAATAAAAAAAAAATTACAGACAAATAAATTAACAGAAGGATAACAATGCCCAGACCTATCATTCTAAAGGATAACGTGTGGTGGGAAGGAAAAAAAGTTACCATCTCAGGAAGAAGAAATGGAGCTGTAATCTGCACTGAAGTAAATTCTAACATGCTCACATCCTCATTAGCCAACTTCATATCAATTCTGATGATCTGAAAATAGCCAGGAATATTAACTGATAAGCTATACTAGCATCAAACATGGATGTGTGCATGCAAACATGTTCATTCATATGAGAGCTGACATTTTCTTGAGTGTGGAAAAGTCGGGTTCTCTCCTGCCTCTCTTGTGCTGGTCTTCGCTCCCATTCAGCAGTGTTTGACATCTCAGCCTCCAATTCTTTGAGTTCAAGGATCTTGTTCAGACTTTCATCAAGAAGATATATGCTATCATTGATCAAGAAATTTAAGAAGTTCAGATAAACACCCTTCTCCTCTTCTTTAGCAATCTGTACGAGAAAATAAAATTTATTTTGTTAATGATAGGGACAGAAAGAGTATAGGAAATGCATTCAGCTAAAGATTTCAGTATGCTTGTCCATAAAGGTTACTCGACCTGTCTCCACGCATTACGGTGACTTGGAACCTGCCACAGGTATTCAAGAAGCTCTGCAATATTGTGGCGGATGTTGAACTTGTCATAGAACTGTACAAGGAAAGCCAGCAATTAGCTACTGCTATCAAACCATAAATATTATAACAAATAGATTAAATGTAGAATAAAATTAAACTTGATCATGTTTCTGCTACTGGCAAGTGGCAAGCTAAATTTCTTAGCATCATTAACAGTCAATCCAGCTTATACAAGATAAAGACCCTTTCGAAATAGGAAACAATATGTAACATTCATGTGATTTGATAGTATAATAGAAGACTTTATATAGGGCGTTACAAGAGTTGACTACTACTCAAATAGTAAATATGCCTAGGTTAAGGCTTAATCTATGGAGACACTTAAGACTATTCTAATTAAGGCATATATCAAGAAATATAAAAAAAACCAAAAAAAATGAGATTCTAATTTATTTCAACATTGCCTCAAGCTCAAGGTGAGGCTGAATAAGCACTTTAGTTCATGAAAACCAATAAAAAGTTGAGACAGATCTGATGAGCAGCACATGGAGGTGCGTCTGGTGTTTTTTTTATTTATTATTATTTAAAACCAGTCGCAAGGGATGGTTGTTTGAATCCCTCCAACCATCATAGTGATTGATCAGAGTCTGTGGATGACTCTTGGAAGCAGATGGTCTAGATTGAATACACCTCAAACGATGCTGATGGATATGGCACCAACAGAACACAACTTGGTATGTATATATAAGGCATTGATAACTGACACTGCCATAAGGCTAGAGTATATGGCAACACAATACTCTTCAAGAAGGCTTCAATACTATGTTGTAATATGAAATAATATGCAATATTGATGTGATTTTGATACTAGAAAAGAATTTTTAAGATGAGAAATAGGCATTAAGTACCTAAGTTGAATAAAGAAAACTTTAAGGTTCCCAATGGCTAGACTGATATACTCCCGAGTACTCAAATTGTGCTTAATTGCAAAAATCCCGTTCATAGATACAAAATGAAAAATTCAAGCCCATACTCGCTAATTTTCACAGTACTTGTCCTTCAAACAGTATGTGGAATTCAGAATCAATTTAACCTGAGTACACTTATGTTAAGATTTGTTACTTTAAAAATAGAGTTCTTATGTTATGTCATCATCGCTTTAGATGCTTAGCATGACATGTTTTACAGAAGCTCAATTATCAGCAGACTCAGCACAACAGACAACCTATAGATGTTAAGAAATATATGCCTAAGTATTATCCTAGACCATTTAAACCTTTTAGGAGTATAAAACAAAAGAAAAATAAAAGTGAAACATATTGATGCATGGAACAAACGGCTAAGTCCAGGTACCTCCCACAAGACCTAAACTTTTGGCCTTGGAGAGCTGCCAACAACCAACACGTTGACGTAAATAATATTTTGTTCTTTCAATTCTTCCTCATAATCAAGTTGATAAGCCGGAGGCAGAAATGTTTTTCAAGTAGTCAGATACCGAGAAGGAAAATTATGTATCACATTTTCAAACCTTTGACAATGAGGATGGAAATAGTGGATCTCTACCAGAGGATGAAGACAATGATTCTGAACATTACAAGCTCTTAGTGTGCCTGAGTTTTCTTATAATTTTATTTACAGTTACAGTATAAGTATGATGACTATTAGAACTATTAGTTTTATCCTTTAACTCAATTGGGTGTTGTTATTTTGGTATGGTCATCAGTTTTTTTTTTTTTTTTTTTTTGGATCAGAATATGGTCATTAGTTAATATGCCTAAACATTTCTTTCCAACTTTTTTTTATAGATTCTTGTGCTTTATTTTCAAAAGGCATGCCCCTGCATCATGGCTCCACAAGAGGTTTGTGCCTTAATAAACCTTCAGCCGATAATAACACTGGCCGAGAGTAATGGTCTTAACAATCAATTATTAAAAGTTTAAAACTAATAGAACTACTATTAGGGAAATCTTCAATCTACATCTAGGAAAATATGTAATTTCATACACACACGACCAATACTTGCCACAAAAGTCTGCCTTCTTATTCATCTCGAACCTGGATGTTTGAAATGAAGGTCAAGATGAAGCTGTGAACTACAGAAATTTCTTCATTACATACAATGACTAAAGATAGCTGTCTTGATTGCATATGTACGAAACGTATGACAAGATACAGCCCAACCACCAAGATTGATCCAACTATCTATGAATGAGACAATAGGAACATAGGTTCCTTGCTTATTTGTCTCGACATGTAGTATGATAGGGAGTAGTCTCTTATGTTCACTTAGTAGGAAAGGAGTTCATTCAATAGGAACAAGGAACTTTTTAGCAGACGGTATAGATCACATATGCATATTACTGAACATAATTTTATAGGGTACTACGGTTCATTACTGGCAAAGCATATGATCCACTGAATATAATTTTGTCAAACAAAAACTCTACTGATAAATTATTCTTCTGTCCATTTTGTAAGGGAAGTTTGAAAAATAGACATTATGATTTTCTGTGAACTTAATCTAGTGATTATAATTGTCAAAGCCAGATATGTAGCTATTTTGCTACTCTTTTCACACTTCGATATTTGTACACCAATTTGACTTTTCCAGATTAAATACGATCCACAACTGGGATTACAATAATCATAATGTAATCCCCGTGTATTAGCAAATTCTGATAACTTCTGAATATAATCCAATCCAACTAGTTATTGAACAGGTTTATTCCTCAACAAGTGAGGCAGTAGCATAATGGGAATTACCTGTGTGTGTGAACCCGTGAACTCAATATCAACATAAAGCTTCAACAAATTCCTCACAAGATACTCAAGAGACAGTTGGTGCCCTTCAAATAAAGTGGCTGTAGCTGATGAACCACTGCACCCAGAATATATAGAGTGCGGTTATTGCCGAACTGTTCATCTTGCATTTTTATTTTTGTGCGAGTGTAAAATGATAATGTAATTAGGCGAAACACAGAGATTAACTCACCTTCTACGAGGCATCCAGCAGTTCAGCACTTCAACCATCTTAGCTCTTAGATAAGGGTTTCTGATGAAGTTTGGACTTCCCATAAACATGATAATGAAGTTCATAAAATCATCCTGCCAAGAAAGAATCATTACAAAAATACATATTACTGGTGCAGAAGAACTAAAGAGTGGGTGAACATAATTCAAAATCTCGCTATTGGAGCATACCAGCAAGATCCCGTCCAAAGCCTTTGGGATACGGGATGCAAATATAAGCAACTCCAGGGCATCCTCAACGAAATGCTCAGGCATACAAGCAAATTCCATTGGGCAAGTTGAGGGCAAAGGCATTTTGAATCCACCAACCAGGCCAACCAACCACACCACCATTAGCCGGTAAAAAGACAATGCGCGTTGAATAAGGTCCCCATCCTTCCGAAAATAAAATGAAAACAGATCAGGTGCATGCTTAGTATCAAATCAAATAAAATCAAATAACATACCATTATATGACGAACAAAAAATTAATTAAAATTTTGTTCTTTTTTTTAAAAAACAATATTTCAATATGGCCATATTTTGAGAGAAGAACAACCAAGACAACTGGATAATGTTAAATATCTGCATATGGTGAAGAGAATGAAACCCCTAGTAACAAGGTTCATCATAGCTCTGACAAGTTGATAACCATGAAACCCCCAAAGATCAATCGACCCCCAATATGATGAAAGGGGCAATCATGTTTCACAACAATACAACTAAAACCATAATCCTTCATGTTTTGGCAACACAAAACAGAAACTATATCCCACATTTAAAGTTGGAACAAAGGTACAGACAAATTTTTATAAAGTCAAGGCCCTAGATGGCCAGTCCAGACATTTATCACAACAGCAGCCACCTGAGTCCTGACAGAAAAATTTAATTCAATCCCTAAGCTCCATATGTCCTAACAACCAGCCAACCCTTACCACATAGAGGGGGGCATAGCAGAACAACATTAAAAAAATTGGTAAATTAGCAATCCCCTCCATATAAATGCATGTGCATGTTGAGAGAGAGAAAAAGAGTATATATACCCTCAGTATCTGTGCTTCATAACAAAGCTTTTCCTGTGAGTACAAATCTATTTCTTTCTCAAGTCGTGCTATATCCAGCTCCAGTTGTGGCGATGGAGACTGCCCTTGCATGGCTTTAAAAGTTGCAAGAGTCTCTTCAGACCTTGAAATGTTCTGTATACAATTACAAACAAACAAAAAAATAATTGTAACATTTTGCATCAACCAAAGAAGGAAATATTAGGACACTAATCAGACATTGCAGTTTATTGAAGGTGATACATGTATACCTATGTGCCTAACTCAAAAATACAAAATAAAAAACTCCTAATTTACAACCAGAGAAAGACTTAATTAACAAAGCATGCACATAGTACCTGTACTAGATGCTTGAAGTCTGAAAATGCTTTTAACAAGCCCAAGTTAAGCACCCGTGCAGTCATAAAGAAACATTCACAAATAAAAGGGTATTTAGGTTTTTCACTGCTACTAGATGCTGAGTTGGCATTCTGGAGGAGCGAAGGTCCAGAAGTAATACTGCCACAACTGGAGGCTTCTTGAGATTGTAGTAAGCGAATTTCACTATCACTAGAGTTGCTGGTTTTACCAGGATTTTCTTTATTTAACCATTCAGTAACTTCTTCCGATGATGCGTGTAGAGCAGTCAACCCTCTGGTACATGCATGAAAACAGTAGTTAGGAACGAAAGCAAGACATCAATAAAATTATAAATAATACAAGCGCAGACAATTTGAAGAATAACTCACCTTAAATCCAGACGATTACTGTGAAATACATATTTTGGATCAATTTTATCTCTCTTAGATAAATTACCATCCAGAAATGGCTCACTGAGCCGCAGCATGACCGCACTGAGATTGACAAACATGCCTGAGCTAGCACAAGATATAGGATCAACCTGTGATAAAGGTATGTAAAATGGAACAATTTTTAGAAAAAGGAAAAAGGAAAAAAAAAGGACAGATATCCTTATCCTCAAAACCAGTTAAAGAAAGCTGTCCGCTTGCTAAAAAATATTTTTTTACAGGACAAAACAAAGTGAAGCAGCATGACAGATACTTGGAACTTAGCAATAATGACAAGGGTAGTAGTTAAATGGTATACATTGACGGCAACTTGAGCAATGCTATTTTCAGGAAAACAATTACCTGAATCTGAGCTCTTGAGGAGTTCCTATTTATCAGCTCAGCAAGATACTCTAGTACATTCACGCGGGTATCAGAATTTTTTAGGAGGGTGAGAAGAACATCTGCTAAGCCATCATATAAATTATTCATTACTGTTTTAATTGTGGTAAATGACGATAGCAAATCAGCCGGTCGACGAGTTGATGCATCTGAGAAACATTGCTGTCTGGTGTTTTCAAGAAACAAACAATAGGCCGATATGTTAAAAATAGATTAATAACACTTATTCTAGGAAGTAACCCAGCATACATGAATATTTTTTAAACTTACAATACAGACCGTCTTAAAAGGAAAACACAATTCAGTCAGTCCAAAGGAATCAGCACAAGGATTCTTAATAGAAGAAACTTAGAAACATTAGTGGTCTTTACTATAAGTATCTTGATGCTGAAAAAAACCTATAGAGAAATTCCTCTCAAATAGTCATTAAACGTATCCCACCTCCCAAAGCACCTAGCCTGAGGAATAAATGGCCAATGCAACCCCAACTGGGTGAAGCAAAAGACTAGTACAATGAAGGAGAAGCAAAGTACACTACAATGTAAAATCATATTGGAAAATTCCAAATACTCTGTCCCAAAATGATTATCAACTTTCTCTGAACATTTTGTCCCAAAGTGAGTGCCGACTTTCTTTTTAGAGTTAGTTTTTTTTTTTTTTTTGAAGTTTCTTTTATAGTTAGTTAGTTAGTTAATGCATAAATTACCAACAATAATATATATTAGTTGCAACCCTTTAAGTTTGTTACATTGGGACATAAGGGGGAAGACCAAACCTAACTAACTTATCCTTAATTTTTAAGGGAACAAAAGAAGAAGGAAAAGTGGACACTTATTTTGGGACATATGAGTATAGTAACAAGTTAACCACCTAGCTTTACAAAAAATGAAATGTTGGAATCCTATCATGACAACCAAAAAAACTTATTTAAGAATATATATAAACTATTTTATTCCAAAATATCCTTAGTTATCAAGTTCTATATTTCAAAGATGGCATATGAAAGAAACATTTGAGCATTTGCCAGTTGATGCCATCTCAAACGATGAAAATAATATGTTAACAGAACCCATTGTAGTACCATCTCCGAACATCATTTGCTTTAAGGTGACTATAAGGGAATTTTTGTACATCTACAATCTCACTGTACAGTCTAAAAGTTAAAATGTTTTACTTGGGTTTTCAACAAGTGAATCTAGACTGTTCATGAAAGGCATTACTCAATTTTAATACAAAAGTTCAGCTCCAACTTTTTCCAAAAGAAGGCTATTCTTTCATCTAAGAGTGAAAATCTAATTCAGTTATTGTATCCATCTGATAATTGGAGGTAAATATTCAACTCAAGCTCCTATCTAATTATTTATTATCATCCAATACATAAGGAATACCAACTTAAGGTTGTTCAGTTCTTTAGTAGTTAAAAACAACAAACAAAAAAGGGTCCAACATTTGCCCAACCTTTCAACAATAAGTAGGATCCACAAGGTAGTGACTGCCCAGTCACCTTCAACATTATAGTAACAACTCACTATTTTATAACTCAGCTAATCAACACAACTTATCCAAATAATTACTTTCCAGAGTTCAAACCATAAAAATACAGGGTATAATGCAGAAAAAATATCTCATTACATATGTTGTGCATTTATCTAACTTGTGAAGTTGTTTTCCACTATGACATGCAGACTCTACTTAGGGGGCTAGGGATTCTCTTTCCTTGTGAGCAATCATGACCTCCATAGGCCAAGACTTCCCTTAAGAAAGGGCAATTGAGAAAAAGATGTTAAGAAGACTAATCTAATCACCACCTGCCATCATGCAGACATGACTAATGAGTGCTAACAAACGGGGAAAGCAAGAATTCAAATGCTTTCCTTTCCATGCTTAAGCAGTTCCTGCACCCATATTTCCTTTTACTCTCTGTCACAAAACAACCCATTTATGAAATTTTAACTCGGAACAAAGGAGTTTCAGCTTTCTACATCACTGTTATGAATTAACATTGTGTGAAATAAATCAATACTCAATGTATCATATGCGCAATACAGATATATAATAGCAAAGTACTCACCCAACATCAGGCTGGCTCTTGAAAATAGTATGATCAGGCAAAGCACTAACATGGAAAAAGGGACCCAAAATGCTGGTCATCTCAATAACACGCCCATTCAAGTACACACCTTTAGGAATCCACCAAAGGTGATTCACCAAGGACTTGGCTCCAATCGGAAAACTCACCAAAAACGTCAGAGCCCTCAATGGCTGCTGAAAGTTTCCGAGAGCCGAAACCTTGAGCACATTCCCTCTCAAATCCTCATACAATTGCTTCAATATTGGGTCCAAACTATCATAATCAGAGTCCTTGAAAAAATCCTCCAAAAACCCGGGCGGGCACGACACGCCCCCACTACTACTACTACCTCCGAACTCGTCCACTGAGCTCGAGACCTCCGAGAAAATCAAGGACAGCAATGGCGAAACATTCGACTTACTCGGATTCCCATCTGAAAACAGCTCGGGGTTACCCAAATGGATCCTACAATAGGACACGGACAATTTCCTAGCTTGCTTCGTCACAGTCTCCATCTCCGACCTAAGATTCTTGTCCTTCATGGACGCAATCTTCTTGCCCTCATCGTACGCTCGGCGGTAGCACCCAACTAGGTACTGGAACGGCGGCTCGGCGGCCGGGAAGCTCCCGGAGAGCCGATCAATCAGGACACGCTCCATCAAATCGCGCGTGAGCCTCAA
Source organism: Pelargonium nanum (assembly GCA_036897485.1). Taxonomy (NCBI): domain Eukaryota; kingdom Viridiplantae; phylum Streptophyta; class Magnoliopsida; order Geraniales; family Geraniaceae; genus Pelargonium; species Pelargonium nanum. The sequence goes on along the minus strand of JAYMTF010000716.1, from coordinate 17,576 downwards.
TTCCTTACCCTCGCTGAGAATCTCAGCTGCCGTCATTTCCAAGTAGACGATTCTGGAATCGGTCTCCATGGAATCGGTGAGAGAGACGAGGAAGATTTTCCGGAGAATGATGTCCTCGATTTCTTGTGGGCTCCTCTGGGGCTTCGGAGTCGCCATGGTTGTTGTGGCTGGGTTTGCGTTGCCGTTCTGGTTCGTTTTGTGAGGTTTAAGAGTGGTTTTTTGGGTATAATTTGGAAAAAGTAACAGTTGTATTTGATGAAAGCTCAAGTTTTTTAGAGGATGGTGAAAGCGAAATGGTGATGAGACTTCTGGGAAGAGCACGACTTTGGAGATTGCTTTCCTATTCAGAAACAGAGACTCCGAACAGGATCGATCTGGTTTAGAAGACGGTTCCGTGTCGTTTCTGTGATAGGCAATGTCGTTTCTGTCCTGCTGTTTGTGAGGTTACAAAGTGCCACGTATTTCAGTAGTGTTGCAACAACATAAAACAGAAGAATAAAAAAATTCAGTCTTCATGTATTGGCCGAGACTAAATTCATGTCAACGAGGTGATATCATTTCATTATTTATATATACCCGCTCTGATGGATTTGTGGATCCAAAGTGCCCGTTCGGATCATTTACTTTGTGTCTTGTTTGAAAATCTCGTCAATAAAACATTGCTTCTTTTTATTTATAAATTATAAGCGACCTGTGTTTCTCACCCTCTAGTGGGGGCGTCACCCGAACTAGTTGTTAGTTCTCCCTTTAAACCCATAAATTTCACCCCATACCGTCAATAAGGAGGCTCGAACCTGAGATCTCAAAGAAAATCTAAAACACATCAACCGCTTGACCCAACATGCCTTGGTAATAAAACATTGCGGAGATTCCAGACACTTGTAGAAATACTATTTTATTTATTTCAATTTAATTATCAAATTTTATTCAATTTAGATTATTACAAGATTTAAACATTGTTATACTCACTGCAAGTCTATATAATTTATTTTCATCAGTAATACAATATAACACGTATTGCACATTAGGGCGGTAAGTCATATTAGTTATAGATCGACTTGTTTGGATTAATTTATCGTGGATTGACCGTGTTGTTTTATGAGTTGACTTTCGAATCAAAATAAGAACTGAGTTCAATAAACAGTCGATCGTGTTATTCCAAGGACTGATCTGTATTTGATGTGTAATAGACATACTTGTTAGTCGATAGTGTTGTTACATGGGTTGACCTTCAAATCATATTTCTTATATTTCACATAAGATAGAACAATTTAGTAGTTTGCAAATTATATTCTTTCATTTAATTAGACAATTTTAATTAACCAAACAATTAAACTTCTTCCAAACAAATGTCCATCAAACAAACCATTTGTTATCTATGAACATTTTATCTCCTCCCGGATAACTCTTGTGACATTCTATCTCTGTAAACATTAGTTTGAAAAAGACAGACGAAACGAGTCCTAAGAAAATAAAATGCTTATGCATAAGAAAAGCAATGTATGAGGAGAGATTGATGAATGCTGGCAAGTAAAAGAGAAACCAAACTAAAAAAGAAAATGATCTCCTCTTTTGCAAAATGTTTGTGAAAACTATAATACAAAACTTGAATCTCATTCCCTATAGTTTCTTCTTCCACCTTTCAAGAACAAGACCAACCACTTCAAGAACAAATCTTGTGTACATTGTGCTGCACAACTGCACAAGTCATATTGTATACTCTTAATTTTTTAGAAATAACTCAATCAAGAATCGAGAACGTATCATCGTTAAAATCATCATCTTCGAGAGGAATCATCGAGCATTCGTAGGACCAAATAGCAACTCCAAGCAAAACGCCGGACCACATATTGATCTACCTTTTCCACTCATTTTGTCCAAATCCTTCACAGAAAGCTGCAATGTTTCGAAACAAAAACGAGGTTTAGGCCTGCAAAACTTGGCAAATTCTCTAGTTTCCATGGATGGATTTTGATTCAAGAACTAGCGAAAAACGTATTGAAAGTACCTGCATCATGCAATTCTTAATGAAAGCCGTATTGAAGCAGGTGTAGAAGAGGCGCCCTCCGGACATTTTTTGGTAGAATATGATTCGTACATCTCCCGTTACCTATGGCACAATTTTTCCTATGAAGTTTACTTGTAATATATGTAAACTTTTGTGCATATGTACTGATGATAGCTTACTTGTAACGGCTTGTCAAAATGATAGTCAAGGCACGTCTTCTGGTAGAGTATGGGGCTCTCTGTATCCATTTGGACTACAACTCGAGGTTCTTCACACTCTGATGTATTCTCTTCCCCGTCATCTTCAATAAAGGAGATATAATACCGAGGGCTGTCATTTTCACCTCTCTCGGACCCTTCTTTGATCTTTCTGCACCAATTCCTCGAAACTTCCACTGATGGACGATAGAGCTGACCAGGAATCTGTTTATATGAACTTAATTAGTCGAGGACAAAAGCTTCTCGACTCTCTCTTAGCAACGTCTTAAGTAACAAATGATTTAGTATTTGGAGGGACATTGTAGTACTATTTTATCTTATAGAATATTGTTTACACTTAAGCCTATTTGTAAGCCTCATAGAACATCCTAGTGTTGAACTCTAGATTATATATACCTCTTGCGACTCAGATACAACACAGAAGACCGAGTCAATGTTCCTTGTGTCATAAAGTCGGATTCTCAGCAATTCTCTGGTACATGGTTGGGGCAGGTTCACAACTGGAGGTCCATTACCAACACCCCTGGGAAAAGAGAGCACATTTGCCCAACAACCCACATAACGGCGTTGGCTTGGTATTGATACCTGTTCAGCACATGGATGCACAATAAGTTTACTAATCAATCTTAAGGTGTACTAATATCAGAATATACATAGTTCAGTATCGGAGAAAAAAGAGGATGATGACAACCCGTCTTGGGCACAAAACATCAGAGCAATTTGGTTCTGTTTCATTTCACATACTCGTGATTATCTTCGCATCATCATGTTGCAGACTCGTGATAGAGACTTATCAAGCAAATTTTGTTACACATGCCCAACAGCAAGAACCCAATTATCTAATTGTATCCTACCAACCTAAGAAGGTTTTTGCGAATGTGGATGTGAAATTCAAATACGCAAGAAGTAGACACTAACATCACATTTTAGATTGCTATTGTTATACCTAATAATGTGACTTACTCCTTCATTATTGGTGGTCCGTCGATGTGCATACAACTGAAGAGCTTCTTCCGGCGACATGCCACAGTAAACAAGGTAGGCACAAACCATTAAGCCTGTTCGGCCTTTACCCGCCTGCAAAACTCATACCAGAATATGAGAACTGTGAAATGCACTGAGACCAAAACTTATATATTTACGGAACTAGGCAGGAATGAGAAGGGATGATATTCAATTGCAATACAATACCGAGAGAGTCTTAAAACAATATGTAATGGAAAAACTTCCAAGACGTACCATGCAGTGGACAACTGCAATATTTTTGGGATCGCGTGATAGCCATGAATCAACACTTTCGCAGAAAAGCTTCATCATTTCAAGAGACGGGACATGGTTGTCATCAAAAGGATATCTCTCAACACGACCATGGAAATGAGACGATTCATAGCTCTGTTCGATACACAAGTTATAAATCTGCAATTTAAAGAAGTAATATAGCAGAGTGAGAAAGAGCATTTGATAACAAAGATAGCACAAGTACAAAAATCATCAAAAGACAAACAATGTCATGATCGTGTATCATGCGGAGTGTTATGAAACCGAAAAAAAGTTAACAAAGCTAGAAAAGGAAATGCCAATTTTCACTAATTCCGCATTATATAACTTCCTAATGACTGCAAGACGATCCTTGGTTGAAAAAGTTTACCTTGTAGTGTCCGGGATGTCTCATGTCGAGCACAGATTTGACTTGCCACAAAGGATTACGATACATGGCTCGCATACGCTCTGCAGGGAATGACATTGCCAGTACACGATCTGTGATATATGACATGTCGAGATCATAACCACCAACAAGCATTCGCCTTCGAGACTTAGATACAAAGTTACGAATATACAAACTTTGAGCAAGATAATTGATCACATGATGATGGGCATGAAGTAGGGTTGGCACTTGCCCCTTTCCTTGCTCCTGTTTAGAAAATTTTACCCCCATTTTGCAGATTTGACAGGCTACTTAAAGATGGAAGAGTAGCTGCTACAAGAAACCCATGAAACAAGCCAATCAAGACCTCTTGAGCCAAATTCATACAATTTTACACTAAAAGAAACCCAACCCTTATGGTCCACCAAATTGGAAAAAAGATAATTACTCAGTACATGTGCACAAAAACAGAAATGAAAATAAAATAACAAACAAAAGTAGTTCAATTTGCTAGTTGATCATGTCTCCAAAAACCAAATTAATAACAAATAATGATGAAATTGTGTACCTGTACTGAACATGAAGTGAGCTGCAATGGTCCCTGACACAGGGGGAGAAATTGAAGCAAATCCTAGGGCATGGAAACCCTAGAATGAGCTTGGAATTGGGAATTGGTAGTGTCAGGGAGGCCAAGAAATGATGGAGATGATCCACATTTTTTTTTGTTTGGGATTGTGTTAGAGAGAGAAAGGGAAATTTTGGGATTCACCTAAATTTGGAGCCAATCTCAGCATTCTTTTTTAGCCCCAAATTGTAGAGCAAATTCAGGCTTCACTGTAGGAGCTCATTGGCCTCTGTTTGGCCTTTTGTCTACAAAACAATAACTGTCTAAAAAGGATACAAGTTTTTATTTTTATTATGCTATACATTATGTATACATAAGTACAAAATTTGTTTCCTAAATAGTCTGAGTCTCATACCATATACATTACACAACCAATCACTCAAGATGGTCATGTGGCCTGATTGACATGAACATTGCAGCATATTGCATCAATCTATGCTCAATAGCTCCGGTTTCCATCACGCGAATCACCGGACCTACCTTAGTCCTCTTCTTGTACCGGCGCCAAGCAAATTGTATGTTCACTGCTGCCCAAGTCTGCCAGTTTGATGAGTAATATCTTGCTGTCCGTTTCAGCTTCTCATTGGCAAATTTGTAGCGAAAATGATCTGTGATATACTTTAAACTGTCCGCGTCTAGTCCAAATGCCTCGGTTGATTCTATACAAACAAAAGTGGCTGATGAGGCTGGAAGGCGGTCTATAAATGGGCGGCGAAGGCACCAGGAGAGCAGCTCATCTCCTAAAAAACCACCACCTACAAGCACACTTGTTGCCACCATGCCTTTGCTGAGTCCTTGGCTTCTTTTTATGCGTCCGCGGACTATAAACACCATCCTTTGCACAGGGTCTCCTTCCCTTATTATCTGTTTAGAGATAGATCCATGACAGTAAGATGTTACAAAAGTTCAGTACATGGTTCACATTACATATAAACAAAAACTTTGAGTTTCATTATACATTACCTTTTCATCTTTGGAGAAAACGAGAGGTCTAACACGATCACATATATTTTCTAGAATAAGATCATCCAAGTCGTGGAATAGTGGTACCTGAAAACAAGTTCAACACTCAATATAGTCTTTAATTGTTCTTGAAAAAGCATATATATGTTAATGAAGTACCTCTTTGATGAGGTCTAGACAAAGGTAACGCTTGATGTCCCTCCGGAGCCCCTGAGGCAAGTCTTGGATGAGTTCCATCTCTTCTTCCCCACCCATACTCATCCATCTTTGTCGTTCATAATGCCGGACTCTTTTCCTTAACTTGGAAGGCAACTGCCTGCGCTTCATCCACCATTCCATGTCCCGGTATCTCAGCTGCATCTTCCTCTTCTTTGCCATCACCGCGTGCAAAAACACCTAACAAATGCATGTACAACTTCTACATTGATATATCATGTCAAAATCACAAATTAATGAAGTAATGTGATAAGTTATTACCTGAATATTTCCAATCAAAAGTGTAAAAAGCATCAAACCACTGAGCACAATAAATATGCTGAAAACCACTTCTAGCCACTGACTGGTAGGTTCAAGACAATTGCCAAAAGTGCTGCAAAATTGAAAGCAGAATCAAGAAAAAACATCTGTAGATCCCAAAATGTAGCCTCAAGTGAACAATTTATGTACCTGAGAGTCATTAAACCCCAAAAAATTGGATAAAGGATCTTGACAGCAAGTGAATTGCTGGAAATGACAGGAAGTGCTGATGCGTAGATCCCAAAATGATAAGGACCATGAGCATCCAAACACATAGGCTTTCTGGTGGTGGTAGTGAAATTTCCACCACATAGATTTCCTAATCCCATTGTATCTGCTCGGGACAGAAATTGGAAACAAACTTCCTCGGAGCAAGACAAAGTAAGGGTGCAGTTTGGTCTCCTCTCGCACTGTTGGCGGAGGCACGAGGCCACGCGTTGAATGGCAAGAACATACCAGCATCCTCCAGCAACCTTGAACACACACAAACACAAAAGAACTATGTGTTAGAAGCTGCATATTAATGATTGATTGATTTGAGAGAGTTATAAGAAGGTAAGTACATACATGAGAAGCAATGAAATAGGCAATAAGGTTGAGAGCAAAGCCCCACCAAATGGTGCCAAAGATGTAACCAGTGACTTTCTGCATCCTTCTCATCATGTGAATGGTGTGGTACACCTTGGGAAGGAATTGGAACAAGAACATCAATACCAGCATTGCCATTATCAGCTTAACCTCATCTTCTCTTATCAGTTTTGGTAATATCAACCAAAATACTACCTGCAAGTTCAAAAAAATGAATAAATCAAGTCATTAGCTAGGTTCTACTGATGAATGGAAAGTATGATTAAACTTGCACTGAATAACCCTGTGAATTTCTTTTTCTAAAACCTCTTAGCTGAACTAAATAACTTGCTATAAAGACATTATTGGACACTCGTTTTATGACAAAATTTCAGCAAAAACATATATTCGTTTTATTTTAAGACAGAAAGAGTATCATATTTTTAAGAGACCAATATAGTTTTAAACTATCTCCAACTAACTACAAAACTCATTTTAGAACAAAATTACAGTGAAATTAAACAAGACACTCCTTTTATTTAAAACGGAGGGAGTAATAGACTTTTAGGCGGCCGGGCCATGTCTACTATGACTGAACCCTAATCCCCACACGTTGACTGAAGTTAGAAAGAGTTTTTTCCTAAAATTGGCAAGCACCTAGAACTTTGGAAAATGGACCCCAACCGCTGGGTATCTGAAACCCAACCCGTTTTTGGCGGGTTTGTGTATGCATTTATCAACTTGAAAGAAAAAAAAAAAAATCGGGTCGGATATACCCGTAAAATAAAATAATAATAATAAAGTGTTTTGGGTCTAAAACCCGACTTGACTCTATCCTGACAAACCCGAAAACTATGTAGGATCGGGTTAGGTTTCATCTACTTGAAACTGACCCTACCCAACCCGTACTTTTGCCCCCTCTGCATGTACCTGTGGAACAGGGAGTATGACGAAGGCGTCGAACCAGAAGCCTCTAAGGGAGCGGAGGTAGTGGGAGGCTATCTCACGCGCGTCCCACACGAGCTTCCCGCAGCCGACCACCAGCGACTCCCGCGAAATGTAGGCCAGCCTGAACTGTAGCCACAAGTGGAACAAGTGGACGGCGTCGAGGCACGTGCGGAGCAGGGTGACGAAGGCTGCCAATCCGCCGTCCATGTAAAGGCAGGGGGCCCCACCCCTGCCGATAGACAAGGCGTAGAAGAACAGAGGGTCGACGGCGAGTGCCATGGCACGCGCCAGCAACAGGAACCGGTTCCACTTCTGGACCCGCTTGCTGCGCGGGTCCAGAACCACCCCGAACAGTCCCCGAGGCACGGCGTGCTTCACTACTCTGGCGGCGCCGTGTCCGGTGTTGGGGATGGGAAGCAGGGAGGAGCCGGCACAGGCCTCCCATTGGGGCTGCTGGTGGGAGTGGTCGCAGCTGGTGGAGTGGAACGCTGGGACCCCAACTTGGGTGCAAGCGTAGCATCCTATTTCTGCGGAACCATAGTCGTCGTCTTTACTATTATATTTTGCAATCCTGAGAAGAGAGGGCATGTTGAAGATGAATTAAGGTTGGGTGTGGTGTGAAATTGTGATACGGAGAAGAAGAGAATGTTTTGGAACGCGGAAATGAAGGAGGGTGTCCGGTAGCACATGATGATGAAGCTAATTGGGGTCCACCAAATGATCGAGCACCACACACATCAACCATACCATTGTGTGATTTGTGTCCTCATTCAAGTAATCCGCCTCACAAAGAAGCCAACTCTTTTGGCTGGGCATGCCTAGGTACCTTGTGAGATTTCTCTTCTATATACAACTCACCAATTTACGCAATCATGTTATATTATCGTGTTACCGGTTAAATATGTGTTTTATGTACTTCATCCATTCTAAAATATATGTTCCTAATGCTACCCTCAAGCTTCTCGACTTCAAGTAGATCTCAAGATCATGTGCCTAAGACGCTTGAAAGACTCGCTCTTCAAAACTGCCAGCGACGGCCAACGTCGTCCGACGACGCCTAAAGTCATCGTCCAATGACAATGATCGCGTTTGAGACCGCTGGCAACAACCAACGTCGTCCAGCAACACCCAAAGTCATTGTGTGCCCATTGTTGATGGTCGCATCCGCGGACGCCGACCATGTCCAAGGGTTATACAGCCACACCCGAGTTTGTCCCGCGCATGCCCAAGCCTTTGTTGACCAGTTTGGTAGCGTAAATTTTTGTTTGGGGGTCGGTTTGCGAACCGAGTGGCCCATAAATAGTTCAGTCTCTTTGTTAGGTTTGTTTAGGGTGTTGGTCTTATGACTCTTAGTTTTATACCATTTTTGTTATCGTCTCATCTGAAGTAATAAATTATTAATTTTTTACATTAAAATAATTATTTACTAACCCTTAAATTTGTTAGAGCACATAATTATTAAGCATTTTAGGTTCGCAATGTAAACAAACACGACGCAAATATAAATATGTCGGGTTCAAACACTTAAATTCCAAATTTCCATCTCTGTTTGTATATATTGCATGACACCTCTCTCCTGTCCTTTTTCACTAACATATCCATCATGCCTAATTCATTATTATTGCATTGACAATACATGTTAGTGAAACAGAGCAGAAACCTTATTGGTTGAGAGAAAAAATTACATGTTGGAGTACAAAAAACAACATGGATACCTAACAGAGATAATGATTCATATATAAACTGTACAATGATGATAATCTTGTACTACCAAAAATTGTCATTTTGCCAACGCCTTGGCAATCATATTCATAACCTTGTAGGGCCCTTTTCATGGCTCTACTCCAAAAAACTGAAATTGTTAAAATGGAACTTCCATTTTGCACCAAACTGGGACAAGTACAGTACACAATGAGGTAACAAAATCAGTTTGTTTTATTTTCAAAGTGAATTATTTATTTCCACAGGATTTGAGAAAATATTTGAAGTAACAAGGTTTTATACAGTATAACGGATACAATGACCAACCCGGAAACTGCAGCAATATGCTGCTTTTATTCGAGGTGGTCGTGTGGCCTGAGAGACATGAACATTGCAGCATACTGACGAAGCCGCTGCTCGATGTTATTGCTTTCGTTCTGTGTCACAATAATCATAGGACCTCGAGTCCTCCTCTTGTAACGCTGCCACGCGAATTGTATATTTACAGCTGCCCATGTTCGCCAAGTGGTCGAATAGTATCTTGCAGTTCGCTTGAGCTTCTCGTTGGTGAATTTGTAACGGAAGTTGTCAGTGATGTACCGGAGATCTTTGGCGTCAATGCCATATGCTCGGGTTGACTCCAAGCAAAGAAATGTTGCAGATGAGGCTGGAAGCCTATCTATAAATGGGCGGCGCAGGGACCAGGAGAGGAGCTCATCCCCAAAAAAGCTGCCGGGTTCAAGCTCACTTGTAGCTACTGTGCCTTTGGTCAGGCTTTGGCTACTCTTTACGCGTCCTGCAACTATGAATACCATGCGTTGCACGGGGTCTCCTTCCCTTATTACCTGTTCAAGGGGGTCAACGTACCCCAAATGTTTGAGAAATTTTTCAAAACCTTTTAATTAATAGGATGACTCGTATATAATTAATGCATATACAATGTACTTACCTTTTCATCTTTAGAGAAGAGAAGGGGATGAACTCGATCGCAGATGTTGTCTAAAATAAGATCACCCAAGCTGTGGAACAGGGGTACCTAAAAAATATATATGCAGAAAATACGAGATACTTAGGTGCAATTAGTAAAACCGGTTCTCAATCATATGTCAAGATGTTTATGCCAAACTTTTATACTTAAGTCCTGATTTCTAACGAAAGGGACAACTCTGTTCTTGCTGTCCCGTGGATATGGTTTTGTTAATTTGTTACCTTTCTGATGAGGTCTAGGCAAAGATAGCGCTTGATGTCCCTCCGGAGTCCTTCAGGCAAGTCTTTTATTAGTTCCATCTCATCTTCTCCTCCCATAGTTTCCCATTTTTGGCGTTCAAAATGGTGAACTCTTTGTCGCAGACGAGAAGGCAACTGCCTACGCCTCATCCACCATTCCATGTCTGACCTTCTTAATGACATCTGTTTCTTCTTAGCCATAACAACACTCAAGGATACCTATTTAAAAATAAAAATCTCAATTGCTTCGTCATGTTCTTTATCTTTCCAAGATTGCATGTTAATTAGACACCATAAAAAAAGAAAAAATGAAGATGAAAATTCAAGTCACCTGGATATTCCCTATTAACAGAGTAAAGAGGACTAAGCCAATAAGCACAATGCATATGCTGAACGTCAATTCCACCAAATTACTTGTAGGTTCAAGTTCATTCCCAAAAGAGCTACAAATACAAGCATGATGTTGAAATAATTTGGGGAATAATAAGAATTAGAATCAAGCCAAGAGCATCCTTATCTCATAGTAACAAATTATATTAAGAGACAATTAACTGTAAGGAAATGAGACAATACTCAAATATAATCTTAGCATAATGTTTTATTAGATAATAAGTTCTATCTAATTTTGTCACTCTCTTTTTTCCTGTTAACTATAGATTGAATTAACTATCGTAAACAACTATATCACTGTAAATATAGTGTCTAATATTAAGCAATCAACATTAAAACAATAATCAGAACTTGAGAATCAAATCCCTAAAGTTAAATTACCCGCTAAAAAGCCAGCCAAAGAAGCCCCAAAACCATTATTGTCCAACAGTTTATTATTCAAGCCTATCACACGGGAGTACAACGTCAAGTCAAAACTGGACTTACTAAACTCTAGACAACTATATTATAGAAACACTAATCCGTGTGTAACAATGATCTCTTGAAGTTACTAGAGAAGTAAAGGGACCTAAAGGGGAGAAAATGAAAAGAGCATACACTAGAAATTGAATTGATTTTATTTTATTTTTGTTGGGATTGAGATGAGAAAAGAGCAATCAAATAATGACAACACTAGGCCCACTAGTTTTGCAGCAGTAGTACCTTTATAAAGTTCACCTCATTTTCACCCACTTTTGGATTAATCCTAGATGTTTACATAAGCTATTTAATTTCCTTCCACACTGATCTAATTCTTTTTTTCATTCCACACTTGAGGTGCTGAAGAAAGAAACCTTTGTCATCAAGTTCAATTCCTTTGACTTAAACAATGTATAAGTAATTTGACAAAGAAGATTATCATGCAAATTAAAGATTCAAGCATGTACGTCCAAGACATATGCTAGATAAGATTAATGATTTTGATTCAATGTCACGTACCTAAGGTTCAACAAACCCCAAAATATTGGGTAAAGGATCCTAACGGCAAGAGAATTGCTAGAAATGACTGGAAGTGCTTGTGTATAGATGCCATAGTTAAATGGGCCATCATCCTCCATGCACAATGGCTTTTCGGTGATCTCTGAGTTAAAACCACGTGGGTTCCAAAACTCATAAGAAACTTCCTTAGAGCATGACAAAGAGAAATTGCACTGACGTTTTCTCTCACATTGTTTCTGGAGACATGTCACTACCCGTTGGGTTGAAAGGACATACCAGCATCCTCCAGCAACCTGCAAAAAATTTACGTTGAATGTCCACAGCAGATCCAGTTATCAACTTTGGAGATGAAGTGTAATTATGTTAGTAGTTTCTTATAGTATAATAAATTAAGGTCAACGACTCACATGAGATGCAATGAGATAGGCAATGAGATTGATCCCAAATCCCCACCAAACGGAACCAAAGATGTAACCTGTGACCTTTTGCATTCTTCTCATCAAGCTAAGGCAGTGGTAGGCCCGAGGTAAGAATTGAAACAAGAAGATCAGTAAGAGTATCGTCATTATTAGTTTAATTTCCTCTTCTACAATCAATTTTGGTATCACCAACCAAAACACAACCTGCTTAAGAAAAAAAAATGAAACAGGCATTGACGAATATGTTTTCCAAAAACTTACAACAGCAAGGTAAACAGTAACAATTGTATTGCAACAACCGGCAAACAGGAACAAAAGCAGATCCCGGGGACTAAAGAAGATAACATGAAAAACAGAAAACTCCTCGCAACCCAAAAGTAGCCAGAACCATAATGCTAACCCCGTCAACAACTCCTGTATATGTAGTAAGCTAAAATTAACTATCACACAGTTACTCTTATGAAATCACGCAAAAACACAGAAAACAGAACAAGAATAAAGAACTTTAAGTGGATGGGGAAGATTGTTCATGTTTACTACGAAAGTATAACCAACCGACAATGTGCATCTATGAATAATTACAACAATAACTCTCAAGCTAAATCACCAGTCTATCTAGTGATAGAACACATATATAATCCATACGCGAATGTAGTAAGCACAACCAAAACTAGAAGAGCTTTACATGATGCTCTCACTTTCTTCCACGAAAGCCATTTCCTACATATATACTCAATAAATCTCAATAAACACATAATTGGATGATGCAAGCAAGCATTAAATAGAAAATAGTTTAGATTGGGAGAATTAATTTGGTTACCAAGTGATGATGATGTCCTTAACTAAAACAGCTCCAATCACCAAAAACAAAAGCATTGAAAACAGTTGGTAGCAATTCAATTGTTCAACTAACACACATTTTCAAAAACCAAAAACATGCTTTGATTTGGACTGTGGTCACCAATCCAATTACAATAAACTCATTACAAAACAAGGTTTATTTAAGCCCTTGATGCTTAAAACATTTAAATTTCTTAACATTTCTGGTAATGCTAAAAATTAATGGGACCAAATTGCACACTCATTGTAGATGTGTGGTAACAGTGACATTTTTTGAAAAAGCAAGGGCACGATTGCAAAATCTGTGCTGACGTGGCCAAAGATTTGAACACACCTGGGGAATGGGCAGAATGACGAAGACGTCGAACCAGAATCCTCTGAGGGAGCGCAGGTAGTGCGAGGCGATGGCGCGTGCGTCCCACACGAGCTTGCCACACCCAACCACCAGAGACTCCCTGGACACGTAGGCAAGCCTGAACTGGAGCCACACGTGCGAAAGGTGCAGCGTATCGACGCACGTGCGGAGGACGGTCACGACGGCCGCGAGCCCTCCGTTCACGTAGATGCAGGGCGCGCCGCCGCTCCCGATCGCGAACGAGAGCGCGTAGAAGAACAGCGGATCGATGGCGAGCGCGAACCCGCGCGCCAGCACCAGAGCGCGGTTCCACCTCCGGACTCGCTTGCTCCGCGGGTCCAGAATCCGCCCGAACGGCCCCTGGGGCGGTCGCCGGCCCCGAGCTCGGGAGGGCTTCCCGGAGGCGGTTTCGTCGGGGACCGTCCGGTACAGTGAGGAGCCGGCGAAGGCCTCCCAGTGAGGTTTGTGAACGCTGTCGCAGCTGGTGGAGTGGAAACCGGGGACGCCGACCTGAGTGCAGGCGTAGCACTCGACCGAATTCGCTATCGGATCGTCTTCGCCATCGCTCCCGCTGCCTTCGCCGCCCTTGACCCGTCGCCGGAACAGACCGGTGCACCTGCGATCGTTACCATCGTCGACATGCAACAAATTAAAAAAAATGATAACAATTAATGAATTGTGTGAAAAGACGAAAATGGGGCGGAGAGGAGGGTACCTGAGGGGAGGGAAGGAGGGCATTGTCGGAAAAGAGAGCATTGGGAGTGAGTCACGTTTGGCATGAGAGTGTGTATTGTGTGAGTGTCGATGGGTGCGAGAAGAGCGAAGAGAGAGACACAGTTTTCAATTTAAAGAGGTGGCGTTGTTGTTGAAGAGACTGTGGCTGCGATACTATCCACTGCGGTTGGGTCCACAAATGATCAAAATCCGCTTCTGTGTGGGGACCACCATCTCGTTTTCAACTTTTCAATTCCAACTTTGGTTTGATTACAAAGCAACGTCTGTGATTGCGATTATTCAGGCGTTTTCTTAGTTTTTGAGCATGCAATTCATAACTTTCCTATTTAAGATGATTACTTTACAGGATTACCAGAATATATAAGTTATGCTAGTTAATGATGATGGGAAATTCCAGCATATTCTTTGAATCATGGCTCTTTTTGTACAAATACATGAACTTTATTTTGTAATACATATGAGAAAGAAATATTAGACATGATTTATTTGCTAATGAGTATTCCAGATTCATTACTTTGTGTCTTGACTGAATGTCTCTGCTAATAAATCATGATTGAGATTTCAGCACTATATATATAACCACTCATTGGAGCTATGACAAAAGAAGATCAATGATGCAGTTTGGACCTTGACTAAAGAAAGACGGAATTAGTAATGGATATATATGGTAAAGAATTGATCAACCTCAAAGGGAAGTAGGTTTAATCTCCGATTTTTTGTTCCCTAAGGGATGACAGTGGTCAAGACACACATCTACTTGTGAGAGGTCATGAGTTCAATTCCCAATGAGTCAGATGGGGTGGGGTTTAGGGTTAAAAAGGGAGAGCTACTTTTTATTGTGTAACTCAACTGATCAAATTAGTTCTTGACTTTTGATTAAACTTTACCGCAAATTATATTTCTTTGAGATCGATATGTACTCGAAGAATTTACTCAACAATTTTCTCCTTTTCATTTTGAAAAATATTAGTGAAAAAATAGTTAGTATTGTTATATATTTACTCTTCCATTCCTTCGAACATATGTTCTAACAAGTTCAACGGATACTATCGAACTTGTTATATGAACATTAAGCTCAAACAATACACTTATTTTACGACGAAAAAGTAGTTGCTACGAGGCTTCTAACTCCTACAAGGTGCATATCCACGAATCAATGTATCTTTTTCATTTTTGGTAAACAAGAAATTGCTTTATTTGGCGTCACCCGATCTTTGGCCATAGGCAAATGGGCAAGTTTATATTTTCTAAATTAATTTCTCGTGTTACATGTGGTCTGTTCCAGATTCTTTGAACTTTTAAAGTAAATTTTCTGATATCTGTTCCAGATTCTCTGAAAGCTGATGGAGTGAATTGAATGTGACAGAAACAGTGTCATTGCTGATAAGGTGTGTCAATGAAGATGTAAATTAGTGGAAGGTTCCTAAAGTAGAAAACTATCTTCATCTTGTCTTTGAAAATCAATGCATAGTCCTGTATCTACATCTGATTATTTATCCAAGAAAAAGTGGAACCAAAATGGGTCCCAAACACTTGCCTTAATTTCATGTTGCTGTTGCTCAGCTAGATTTTCTTCTTGAATTCAATATTTTTTTTATAACCAAGGGACAAGCAGGACTATACGGCCTGTGTTTCTCACCCCCTAGTGGGGGCGTCACCCTATTAGTTGTTAGTTTTCTCCTTAAATCTATAAATCTCACCTCGTACCGTCGGCAATGAGGCTCGAACTTGAGACTTCAAAGGAAATCCAAAGCGTATCAACCGTTTAACCCAACATGTCTTGATTTTTTAATTCAATATTGATTCAACAAAAATAGTACAGTGATGCTATATCTTTTATCATCTTATTTTTTTGTCATCCTTAACTTCCTTATCGTGTCCAATTAGATATGGAATCGATGGGTGTAGACTGCAACATAATACTTATGTTGCGAATTTGCTATAGGATTTGTGGGCGGACAATATTTTGTCGCGACGGAATAGTTGTCGCAAATAATTTGCTTGTAATTTTGTTTGGATTTTGCGAGGTAACATCAAATTACGATGAAAGTTTAAGATGCCAAATTTTTTATATAAAAATAATGTGTCAACTTTTGCTACTACTGTTTCGTCGTAAAATTGTGGAAATTGAATGTTGAGTTTTGCAACGGATGGTCACCACATACTAAAACAACTTAATTTGCGACAAAATTCGTTGCAAAAAAGAAACTAGAAATGTTTGATCGGATCTCTTCCTTTTCTTTTGTCTCTTGATTCTCCTCTACTATTTTTGAAAAAAAGGAATAAGAATTTAGTTACATATTCTCTTGTTGCTTATGAGTTTGTATTCTTAGAAATCAACATATGTAACTTATTATTATAGTGATATTGCTGATAATTTATATATATATATATTTAATTTTCTAAAAATTGAAAAAATTTATATATTTATTTGAACATACGAGTGAAACAGGACACCGCAATTACAGGACTAAAGGAAGGCTGTTGGCATGAGCCCACCAAACAGCTCTGCAGTATGTGAGCCCATATTATCTTTTAGCCCACTTCAAATCAGCTCATGTTTTTAACCCACCTCACAACACCTACCTTTGTCTCAACCCAAGCCTTGAGAGAAGCTCACCTTTCAATAAAATATCAATCTAAACCCAACAACCTATCAAACCCAAGCCTATATTATTTTTAAAATTCTATTCTTTTACTTTGTTACAAAGTTTAGAGTCAAAATATTTTTTCAATAAATAGAACCAAATAAAACTATAATATAAGGAAAAAAGTTTTTGATATTTTATCCAAAAATTTATTAAAAATTTGCTCCGCCACTGCACTAAGAGGGAGTACTGGAGTAGTATTTTAGACGTTTAAGACAAGATAGATCAACAAGATGAAAATTTAGAATTATGGCCAGACGTGAAATGTGCTGAATTGCGTACATTTGCCGGTTCGATATGATCCAAAAATTAATCGAATAAGATCAAATCGAAAAAAAGTTAAATCAAATTCGAGAACTCATCAAGTTTAGATCTAAATTACTAGCTTTACTCTTAACGCACCGACATGAAATATATTTTCTGGTGGCACAAACACTAGTCTAATACAGGAGAATTGAGGATTTGAATGAGAGAGATATAGGGGAGGATCCTAGGTGATATTTTGACTGTTTTCTTTATTGATATATATTGATTGACATTGTCCTACTACTACCATTTTGGCCACAGCTTTTGCAAGAGCTTTTTGCATTGCCTCCCCACATTGATGCAATTGCAGCTTTATGGTTTCTAAAGTTCTTTGCTATCCTCTCAAATGATTAGTGCACAAACTCAGAAGCAGAATTATGCATTTCTCTTGCTTCTTGAGGCATTTATAGAAGTGTTTATTGTATGGTAATAAAAGAAAAATAAATATTTTTATATTAATTATATTAATATTTTATTATGTCATTAA
>JAYMTF010000715.1:0-31231 GCA_036897485.1 Pelargonium nanum | reverse complement strand
AGAGTGGGATTTGAACCCACGCCCTTTCGGACCAGAACCTTAATCTGGCGCCTTAGACCAACTCGGCCATCTCAACACATACATATATTACTAAAACAATATATATATACAAAGCCTTGAGTTTACCAGAATGTGTTACATCCACCTAGGCAATTACATGATTTGTTTCTGTGTGGACGTTTTAGTCATCGGGACAAGAATTACCAACATGAAATATCCCAACTAAACGAGGCACATTGAGGTGTCATGGTACGGTCACAATGGTAAGCCCTTAAGTGACCTTTTAAGAGGCGTTTATTGTGCATGAGACGAGTCTGTAGGTTCAATTCCAACAACCAGTGGGGAAGGAATTAAGATGAAAATGATGAGCATAAGTTGTATGAGTTTGGAAGTTATATGGTGGTTTTGAGGGAAGGAGATAAGAAACAAAGAGTCAATATTAGAGTTACAAATGATTAATCCAAGGCTCTAAAGGCAAGAGGAGTGAATGAGTCCATATTCAAGGGTTTGGCCAAATGGATAAGGGCGACCCCCTAGAGGAATTGTATAGAGTGTGGCAAGAGGTGATTCATGCGAAAGATACCATGAAGCGTGAGAATGATTAAGTAAATAAGTAAGTGCAAAGTAGGCCAAACTCTACTAGATAGAAAAATAAAGGGATATAGAAAGGTCGATGACGATATAAGGCATGTTGGCCCTAGTGGTGGGCTTGAGAAAGTTCAAGGTTTGGGTTTGGGCTATCTACAAAAGAAGAGGGACACTATATTTAGTTTCGCTGGTCCGCAAATTAAGTGTCGTTATTTTTTCAAAATAATGTGTGTGGAAAGGATTGAAGTTGTGGGTGCTTGATGGAGTGTGAAGAAAGGAGGGTGGTGTACAAGATATGAGAAGCGATCAGGAGCTCAAGGAATAGAGTTGATCTCCTCTAATAGACTAGCCTTTTCTTTAAATAAATAGACTAGCTTTTGTGATACAAAAATTTGTGCCATCGGATGACACATTAATTTAAAGTGAATCAACAACAAGTAGAAGAGTTAGATTCTAGATCTTCACACTGCTTCTATTGCAGAATTTTAAAGCACTATTAGATGATTTTGGAAGTAAATATTTGAAAAACAAAAATTAATTATAGTTGCATCAAATTGAACATGATTGACACATTTCATCTTTCATCTACCTTTTGCACTTGATTCAGTCGATATCATAAAAAAAATTATTCGTCTAACATTCGATGGGCGAGGACTATTTTTTTACAATGTAATATATATATTTTTTTAACATTGTAAAAAAAATTATCCATGCAATTTTTTTTTCATAGGCACACGAAAAAATCTAAAAAATTACACACATTACGTATTTTGGGAACAAAAAAGTGGACCCCAACTAAAACATAATAATGGACTAGTAATTTTTGCTGTCAGACTTATGGGCTATTGCTTATTGGAATGGGCCGAAAACGGCCCATTATGAAAAGTGGGCTGATGACGTAACCTAACCCCTTCCACAAGTACATGTCTCATACAAGTAAGTCACGCCATCGCCATAGCTAACACTCACAGATAAACCCTAACCCCTCAAAAACCCCTCCTTTCTCTGTTCTCTCCCATTTTCGCATCCTTGATCCCAAGCTATGGGCAGCCAAGCCGCCGTCAACTTCCTCTCTAACGTCGCACGCGCCGCTTTCGGTCTCGGCGCCGCCGCCACCGTCGTCAATTCCTCCCTCTACACCGTCGACGGAGGCCAACGCGCCGTCCTCTTCGACCGTTTCCGGGGAGTCATCGACGACACCATCGGCGAGGGCACCCACTTCCTCATCCCATGGCTCCAGAAGCCCTTCATCTTCGACATTCGCACCCGCCCCCACACCTTCTCCTCCGTCTCCGGCACCAAGGATCTCCAGATGGTCAATCTCACCCTCCGTGTCCTCTCACGCCCAGAGGTACCGTAATTGCTCTGATTCGTTTCGATTTTGTGTATGTATATGTGTGTTTCACTGATTGGTGTCTCCTATAGGTCACTCGGCTTCCTGAGATCTTCAAAACCCTAGGTCTCGAGTATGACGAGAAGGTTTTGCCTTCGATCGGAAATGAGGTCCTGAAAGCTGTGGTGGCTCAGTTCAATGCCGACCAGCTGCTCACGGAACGGCCTCATGTGTCCGCTCTGGTGCGGGAGAGCTTGATTAAGCGCGCCAGGGACTTCAACATTGAACTCGACGATGTGGCTATAACTCACTTGTCTTACAGTTCTGAGTTTTCGAAGGCTGTGGAGCAGAAGCAGGTGGCACAGCAGGAAGCCGAAAGGTCAAAGTTTGTTGTGGCAAAGGCAGATCAGGAGAGGAGAGCTGCAATTATAAGGGCAGAGGGAGAAAGTGAGGCCGCCAAGTTGATTTCTGAGGCTACACAGGCTGTTGGAATGGGTTTGATTGAGCTGAGGAAGATTGAGGCCTCGAGGGAGATTGCTGCAACTCTAGCCAAGTCGCCAAATGTGGCATATCTTCCCGGAGGAAACCAAATGCTTATGGCATTGAACACCAGATAGGTAATGGTGCTTCATTTTGTTGTTTCTGGATATTGGTTTACTGCTTTACTTGCAATTTGATACTTATTTGTGTCTTTTTATCTCATTTGTTACTTGACTGCATTTGATGTTGATCTGTACTAATGATAATCTTATAGTTTGAATTCTTTGTATTGGTTTCTGATTCTACATTCATTTATACCTTCTTGGGTGTTGCGTATTGAAACTGGCCTAAACTTGTTTTATTTTCGTAGTTATCAGTTCTTGAATTTTGTTGTGTTATTATTGCTCTAGAACTGGTCTTAGTCTATTTCCAATTTCATTTCACATCATTGTGCTATTGAAACAATACGCATGTATTTAAATTAGTAACTACTATATGTTGAGACATTAACAGAGACGCATCCACCCAAATTATGTCATAGGAAGTAATCAGAAAAGCCATTCCACTGTTCGGTATTTGGATCTTTTAACTACAGCTACGAGACTTGTTCTTCAATATGCAATTGTTTACCTTCTATGTTTTTCCATCTTCTAAGTTCCAACTTATACATTCTTGAGGAGAAATGTTTGTGAAACCATGGGAGGGAATGTATATAGCCTTGAAGCTTTTGGCTTCTTTGATATGGGTGATGCTATTTACTGTTAGGCCTTTTTGAACATTTTTTGTCTTCATTTTCATATTGTTTATGCCCCAATGCCTTTTTAAATTGGATGTAATAGGAAAGGGTTCCATTTACAATAAACAAAGTCAGGATAGGGACTATTTATTCTCTTATTTGGGCATGCATATGACTATATGAGTGTTAATTAAAAGGCATTGCTTATAATGATGGGTGTAAACTAAAGAATTCATATGCAGTTTAGAAATTAGCTTTTATGCACTTATTACTACTTGTTCTCAACTTTGTATAGTCCTTCACTGACATGTAATATAATGATTCTTATTTGTTTAAATAGAAATCGTTTAACTACTGCCTTCAAAGAAGCTGTAAGTGTCATAGATGAAATTCTATTGTTTAATGTCTGTTTAAGATCCATAACTGTAGATAAGAATTATAATTTCTCTTTTGTTTGCAGGTTCCTGAAGATGATGGTATCATTGGATCTTGACTTGCGGGGAAGTATCAACTGTTTACTACCATAAATCTTTTTGCTGTTGCTTATTTTAGACTATATGTCATCCGAACATCTTGATAATCTTAAAGTTGAGAATTTGGGGAATTGATCATGTTCACTGCATCTTAAATGCTTGCTATCTTCTTTATGTAATGCTCTCACTACTCATTGTTTCATCTTTTGTTTGCTGTTAGTTGCACTTAAAATCATGTTGAAGTGCGAGGCTATAATTTGTCTGGACTGGATTATATGGATCATTTGATCTTGCTATTTGTAATAAAACAAATCAACAATTGGGTTCCTCTCTATTTGATATAATTACCCAGAACTGTTTGGAGGATCATTGTTATTGCTTGGTGGCCAACCCCAACTGTGTAACAACCAAGACTTTCTGCTGGGTTTGGAAAAATGAAGTAACTGTGTTTATGTGAATAGGAGGTTCATAATTTTTTAATGAGCCTAAATCCCCATGGTATGTTTCTAATATGAGAGCAAGCAAGCATTGGTCGACTCCATCAAAACACAAACAAATTCATTGGGCGCACAATAATTGGATGACTAATTTGTTTAGTTGATTGATCTATCAATATAGTTTGATTAATATATTCACCTGGTTAGTGAGTTGGGCAATTTGTTTACTTGGTCAACCAATTCAACATATGTTCATATAAGTTTATACTCTTTTGTCTCAAAATAAGTCTTACTTTCTATTTTGAGAATAATTAAGTTTAAGTATATTGAATATTATAGCTATATTATTAATTATTTATGCATTTTAAAATTTTAAAATAGAAACAATACACTCATCTTGATAGAACAATGCAAGTAACATAAGACACTTATCTTGACAAACAAAAATTGTAAAACATTTTCCATTAGAGTTATATTAGAGTGTGATGGTGGTGGTCTATTACAATGGTGACATTATCATTTGACATAGTGAGGACATCTTAGACCAATAATTTTTCTTTCCTCATAGTCATGTTGTAGCACTAAACTACGAATTTGCCTCCTTTCGGGCTCTTTTTGCTAAGCTACAGACAAAGTGAGGAATCCTCTTTTCGACTCTGACTCTCCCACTCCAGTCGTTGCTTTTCTTTCTGTTACTTCGAAAGTAGCTACTTCAGCTTCAGCCACTCGAATTTTCAATATTCCTTTTGAAGAAGATGATGGACAATTCTTGCCCAAAACGTTTCATCTTTTGGCTCCAACTAGTGATAACAAACATGCTCTCTATTTAGGTAGGCGTCTTTAAAATACCACGCTCTGAGAGAAGGAGAGAGCCATGTAGAAATATAGCAATAGTGTTGGAAATTAAATTACAGTTTCCCATGGATTGACGGTTGATTTTCGTGCGTGGCATATTACGTAAATTGGAAGAATGGAGAGTATAAAATATTAATCCTCTAAAATTAACATGTGAAAGTTACAAAACCTAATGCAACATTCACCAATCTGAGGACCAGAAAATCAGAGCATGCAAATGACTTGGAAGTATTTTCAAACATTTAAAGCAGAATTTCTTGCCATTAATGAGAAAATCAGTAATATCCCAAGTTGGCGTCAAGGAAACACAAGATAAAAGCAAGAAACACATTTCTTGCTAAACAAAACCAAACCAGTCTTTACAAAATCACCATCCGCGCAACACAATTATTCCAAAACTCTCCTCGTACTAGACAATTAATAAACTGCATATGCAGAAGGAAAGGGAAAAAAAAAGGTCTCTCTGACGTGCACACCACACTTAGTTCACAGAGGCAATGTGTCGGAGCAAGTCAACCACTCGGTTGCTGCAAAATAAAAAAAGACAGACATCAACACATACAAATTTCTATATGAAATACCAAAACTGAAATTAGTAAAAAAAATCGATCAATCGAGCAGAAAGAATACAAGTAGGACTATTTGTTTATTACCTGTAACCCCATTCATTGTCATACCAAGTGACAAGCTTCACGAAACTGTCATTCAATGCAATTCCGGCCTTAGCATCGAAAATGCTTGACCTGTCAAAACAGAGTCAATCTCAAAGTCAATATTCATTCCAATTTTTCACTCACATTGAAGTTAAAATGTGATATATGGAAATCCAACGAACCTGCAGTCACCAACAAAGTCGGTTGACACCACATCATCCTCTGTGTAACCAAGGATTCCCTTCATGTTACCCTCAGATTCCGCCCTACAATATATTGAAGAAATGAATAGTGAGGATCAGTGGTGGGATAATATCATTATTTTGGGTGTTGAATACAAAAGGTTAGACTTAGAACACTCCCAACATACAATTTTGAATGTCCACTATTATACTTTTAAAAAAAAAGTCCCCTATTTTGGGTGAGTAAATTATGTTTGAATATCAATAACAACCTTCAGATAAGTAGTCATTAATACCCGAATAAGTTAGAAGACTGAAACATTTGGAAAAATTAAGAACTAATCATTCAAAACTTACAAAAAAAAAGTCAGAAAAACAGTTAAACTAGCCATTTTCACTTTCATCCTCTTAATTGGATGATAACAAGCAGAAGGATATGAGACCCTTACTTGATTGCAGCTTTGATCTCATCATAGGTGGCCTTCTTCTCAAGTTTCACAGTGAGATCAACAACTGAGACATCAACAGTGGGAACACGGAAAGCCATTCCAGTCAGCTTTCCATTCAGTGCTGGCAGCACTTTTCCAACAGCCTATACAAAATCCAAGAACAAGTATAAAAAGCAATTCACCCAGATAAGATGAGGAGACATCAGCATTATGCTTATCCAGCAATTAGAATCAACTCTAGCGTACAAATCACACGGTAAACAAGAAACTGAAAATCCTGCAGTAAATGTTTCCTAGTTTTAATACCTTAGCAGCTCCGGTGCTGCTGGGAATGATGTTGAAGGAAGCAGCTCTTCCACCTCTCCAGTCCTTCATTGATGGTCCATCAACAGTCTTCTGAGTGGCTACATTACAGAAGGAATAAAATGAGTGTGTATCAAAGTTAATAAATGCATGAAGAATACACCCAAGCATAATAACACTAACCAGTGATAGAGTGGACAGTGGTCATAAGACCCTCAACAATGCCAAACTTGTCATTGATGACCTGTAGACATTATTTCAGAAGGCATTAGATTCTTAGTTGAGGGTTTAAACCAACACAGTCTAAACAATTCAAAATATATTAATCATATCCGTGTCAGAAAAATGAAAGATCAAAATTACCTTGGCCAATGGAGCAAGGCAGTTGGTTGTGCAACTAGCATTGGATACAATGGTAAGATCTGACTTGTATTCCTTCTCATTGACACCCATAACAAACATGGGGGCATCCTTGCTTGGGGCAGAGATGATAACCTTCTTGGCACCACCCTAGAAATGAACAAGGGAAACCAAATAGGAAAATTAGCAGACAGAAGTACCATTACCAACAATCAAAACTAGAAACAACTTATAGAAGCAGTCACAGGAAAGACACTTGACTAGAGAAACTCATTGTCGAAAAAATATTACTTGCTTTCATTAGGTAAAATTGCATAAATTTATCAAAGTTTCATATTATTCATATCTTCTTTTCGCTAAATCAATTTTCATTTGTCTCAAAATCACAACAGTTCCAAATTTAATCAATATAATCAGAGAGACATATCAATAAAATTAACAACAATACAATAAACTATCGATCAAATTAGTACAAACCTTCAAATGCGCTGCGGCTTTGTCTTTGTCAGTGAAAACTCCAGTGGACTCAACCACGAAGTCAGCACCAGCCTCACCCCATGGGATCTCCTCAGGATTCCTAAACATCAGCAAAACAAAAATGCAGATTAAAATACTCTGTATCTAATTAATTGAAGACAGGCAGTTCATACATTGGAAATGCAGAGAAAATAGAGACTCTACCTGCAACCAAAAACGGTGACTGGCTTGTCACCAAAGAGAAGGGTCTTGGAGTCCTTGATCTTGATCTCATGGTGCTTCCATTGGCCATGAACACTGTCGTACTTAAACATGTATGTCTGTGGAGCAAGATAATTAAATATAACAATCATTAATAGAATATAATACTTAAACCTGTAGCAAGCAGCCAAGCATGCATATAAAATATAAAACACATTGAAAAACATTCGCTACAGTCACAACTCAGAACATTTGGACACTGGAAACAAAATAACCGGTGAAAAATTTCTTTCAGGATTTTCTCAGTAAACAAACAGGTGTAAGAAAGTGTAACCAGGGGAAAAAATGAGATCAAAACAAATTTTGGCCTAATCAAACAGGTAGACGCGTTCAGTCAACAAGTTCCGTGAATTATTAAACGCAATCATTTCACACAAAAATCCAAAAAAAAAAAAAATCATGAAGATCCGAACATACACATGTCACACTAGTAGCAGGAGACTTAAAAAAACGAAAAAACAAAACGAAATCCAAAATATACCATGTACTCGGTGGTGATGAAAGGATCGTTGACGGCGACAAGCTCAATGTCGCTGCTCTGGAGAGCAACTCTGGCGACCAAACGGCCGATCCTTCCGAATCCTAAAAAAGCGAAGGAAGAATCAGAGTCAGAAAACCACATAGGTTGGGAAGAAGAAGATACAAAGGGTGAAAATGCACGCACCATTGATGCCGATCTTGATCTTGGCCATGGTAGTTGACAGGTAAAGGTGAAAATGAGATATGAGATGATTGATAGAAAAGAGAGAGTGAGTTGTGAGTGAGGGGTTGATTGATGGTGGTGTGGAGTTGTTTATATAAGAAAATGGTGATGGGGCGTTACGACCTAAATGGAGGAAAAACGAGGCGGAATTGTCGATGTGTCGAGTGGGCTCCACACCCAGAAACTATTGGATCACCATTCATCTTGAGTGGTTCAGCTACGGGTAGGTGTCTGCACCACCGTTGATTTCGCTTTTTTAAAAGGAAGCTGCTGACTCTGGATATTTATCATCCCTAAACTTGTGATATTGCCTATCCTATCCATGCAAAATTTTAATTACTATATTTTTTTGTAACCTTTAATAAGAGGCACACTCTAGATTGTTCTTATTCTGTAAGCTGATTTTGTATTCCACCAACTACTGAATTGTGACAGTTCAACATAGATTTTGAGGTGAGGTTTTTGCCTGTGCTTCCTCTCTCATTAAATAAATGTCAAACTTTTTATATATATATGTTAAAAATTCAATTTGATTCCTAATTTTTGTTAATCCAATTTGGTCTATTAACATTTTTTATCCCTTACTTTAGTGTTTTTAATATGGTTCATGAATTTTTTTTTAATTCAAAATACTACTGAACTTTTAAATATGTACCCAATTAGTTCATGAATTTTTGAAATAAGATCCAACGACAATGACTATTTTAAGTCCATATTTGAAAGTTCAGAAACTATTTCAAATTAAAAAAAATTTAGGGACCAAATTAAGTACAAACACGCAAGTTAAGAGACCAATTTAGGTATAAAAAAAGTTCAGTGACCAAATGGGTCATGATTTACCTAAAAAATTTAAAAGAAGAAAATTGTGAAGCAAAAGAAGGGCAAAATAAAATGGAACTCTCAGTTTGATGCCCTTTCTACTGGACATGTACGGAAAGAAGAGTACCCTACCAAAAAAGTTTGGTCTCTCATTTTCTGCTGAAAAAAGTTGGATTGTAGTTATTCAGAGCACACTACCCATTGAAAGCCAGCCAGCCAGCCAGCCAATTATCTTCTGGTTGGTTTTGACTCCACATAATATACCACCAACCCAACAGAATATGGTAGAGAAAATAAGTTATGGTGACTGTGATACATATCAACACAACTAAAGTACTAGACAAGGATTTACTATGTAAAATAAATGTCAAGACTATCAACAATCCATATTACACACAACGTATGATCTTTATTTAGTTTCTTCAGTAGTTCACATGAATTGTTTTGTAAGCAAAGAATAGATCCATCTATTGATGTACAATACAGAAAAAACTCAAGATTCTAGAGCCATGTATTTCATGTATCCAAGAGGTTACTGTGTATGCTATGGCACTTCCGAGCTGCAACATCTATCGAAAAAAAATCAAATATCTAACATTCTAACCATGATTGTCTGTACAGATTTACCTTGTGAGTTGTAGCTGGGGTGTGTGTAGTGTGAGATGCACAAAATTGACTATCTTACAATTCAACCTTAATGGCAATGAGTGAAGCTGTTTGGCTTGCCAGAGGAAAAAATTTAATCTCCGAAAAGTCTCACCGCAGTGTACATTCCGCCAGGCTGCAGGTTATCCCAAGTATCAACAGTCCTAGAGCTATTCAACTCTCTTAAACATGAAAAGCCACGGCATCCGAGAAAAGAACCGAAATTATCCTCTGTGTACAATGTTTTCTCTTCGATGATGATGTTGTTCAGTTCATCATAGTGGCACAATTTTATGGTGATTCCTGCCAACAAACATAAGGCTTATGTAAGCAAATCTTTGCTAAGGTACAATTAAATGTGCATATCAAGATTCTAGAATACCTTCGTCGAGGTGGAGAACATAATTCCCTAAAGGCATGTCCCTGTCAAGAGTCCTTACAACTTCATCTTCATCCTCCAACCAAAATTCCCGCTTTGTTCTTAACCCAAACACAGACTTGATCGCCTCCTTGATTGCATCAGCAGTACCATCGATGCCAATCCTTCTAGTGTATTCCCCAAATTTGACTGATATAACCCTCCCAGCAGGACCGCGGTTCTCCTCACCTGCAACTAAGATCCCATTGCATGCTTTTACTTAATTTTGAAATGTGGACGAGATTAAAATATACATAACATAAATATTGCATACATTATAAATTTATGATATCACAGTGACCTGTACGGTATGGTATAAGTTTCCATAAAGCAAGTGACCTATTGTTAAAAAAATATACAAGTCTAACAGGCATGTACACATTTTATCCGTGTATTAGGCTGGTAAAGGAAAATCCACCATTTGTCTGATGCATTTGCTAAGACTCCACATATATACTGGCTCGAACCAAAATGTCTCATCTCCATGCAACAACTATATCATTTCCCAAACAAAGTGCGTCACTCCGCAATGTCTCCATGCAACATATATATATATGTGTGTGTGTGTGTAAACCTGGAGTTTCAATGAAAAGTTTTTAATATAAAGATTATGCATAAGAAATAAAAATGCAGAACAAGGATTTTACTGAAGTTGACATCGAACAAAAAAAAAACTTTTGGGATTGGGGAAATGTCATCAGGTCATGTGACCCAAACAGGTATCCAGATTCCAGACTGCTCCAAATGGGTCATGTGCAGTCACATGACCCCTACCATATGGGAAATGTTAAATTTTGAACAGGAAAAAACAAAGATGAAATTGTTACTTTATTAGACCAATTGAACAATTCAAAGGGTTGATGAATCAAGTCAGAATTCAGAACTTTAGACGGGATCATGGTAACTGTTCCACACTTAGAATTTCACAGATTCATTTTAAAAGCTCACCATTTACTGGGGTCGCTCTCCAATTCCAAGGTGAAACATCAGTAGCAGCAGCGGCATCAGCTGATGTAATGGCAAGAGGATCACCATCCTGAACCAACTGCCTTTCCAGATTGACTGTTGATTGCTCACCAGCTGTAATCCAAGCAAAATAGAACTAGTAAAAACTCAAGAAAATTAAGTAAAAGCAAACTTCAACAGTTCAACCTCTTGTAACCGATCCATTTTTAACAGTTCAACTACATTGTATTGCACACAGGAATGCAGAATCTTGAACTTTGAGAGCAAAATAATACAAGAATAGAAGTCCAACATGGTAAGCAAAATGAAGTCTTGTATAACTTGATAAGATGTAACGATCCATGAGATGATTGGAAAGGTAAGGTGTTTAACAGGTTGACAAAAGTTGCCTCCCAACAACATTGTAGCTGAGGAGGATGTTTGACAATTAGATCTGGCACTGCACCATCGATAGCAATCTCATGGCACCCATTGTTGAACCATCAGTGGTTCAGAATAGATCTGAACTTGAAAATGAGGTGGCAACCTAGAACCTGTCCAGACCACACCCCGCCCTATTATCACCCCAGTCAAGAGTTTCAGAAGCAATAATGAGGTACCCTGACCTATTATCTATTTGGAAGTTCTTAGCCAATAAGCTGATGAGTCAATGAATTCATTTTGATGCCTTCAACTTGTACGGTACAGAAGTCCTCACATGAGGCTACATGTATATAGAAATGCAAAAATTACTGTAAAATGGAACTGACAAATCTATAAGAAATTAATAGATAGTTAAATGATCAGACTGCAAGCAAATTGAGAATGAAAAGTTTTTTAGTAATAGGATTCATTAAAATGGGAGCATGTCAGCAGGCTGCTCTTGTTGTTCATTATATCATATATTTATGATGGAACACAGTCAGCTATTGACATGGATAGTTCTGAGCTGATCTTTGCAAGGTATCTTCTATAATCTATCTTTGTCTCAGGTGAGAAAAAGAATCCAACACATTAGACCTTACTTGGTACCCTTGTGAACACACACTTTTATGTTTAGGGTATATGATTCACTTCCACACTGTGTTCGTGTGTGCGTGTGCGTGTGCGTGAGAGAGAGAGATTATTTTTTATTATCATTCCCTAAAAACTTGAACAGTGTTACAAAAAAGTCAAGATACTAATAATCCCATAACATAAGACTATATTGAAAGATATAAAAAAGTAAGCTACTACCAACAACTTAACAAGGAATCCCTGATTCTGGCTAGTTTCAAAAGAAATGCTACTTATGTGGGCTCAAACTATTGAAAATTCGTAAAATTTTAATATTGGGCGTTCATATAATGGCTTAGGCTTACACTACTAAAAGGCCAACCTCGTTACTAGAATTTGGATTACACCGTTATATATAATAAATTTTCATATTATATTTTTCCAATGTGGGACTTTAATCCCCACTTCAACAATTGTTAAATACATAGAGCAAAATGCAAGAGATCTCTAAAATAGACATTTTGAATCATACTTTATAAAGATCACCCTCTGGTTAGATTTTAGAACATTTCTCTGTTTTAATTTTCATGATTGGCCTTGATAATGTTATTTTCCACCTTCTGCAGATTAATCAAACTCTGTAGCTAGCGTGCCATTACACGTGGGATGTGATAGTCAAAATTCCCTTCAATGAAAACAATGAGGTAGAATAAGATGCTAAATTATAAAGAAAATTGTACGTGTAATTAAATCATGTCAAACTTGGCCTATAATTTAACACCCTTCAATTAGTTTCCACGTTATATTTAACGCATTGAAGCAAACCAAAAAGGGAAAAAAAATCACAAACATCTTTACTGGATTTTTGCAAGAATTCAGGACATCGTACAAAACATCAAGAGCAAGACAGTGACTCCACCCTAGGTAAACAAATTTCGTTCCGGACAACACCATGATCAAACTTCTTACAAAACCTATTTATTTGTTAAAAAACATCCTATAGTTTCATAGATTATGCTCTCATCAATTACTGATTATGGCACATGCATATAGAATTATTCGGAGAGCATACATCTGATTCTAAAATGGTGATTTTTCATGTAAGGTAATTAATAAAACTCAAAGTAGGAATGACAAAAAAGAAAGACTAGGTTTCACACTAAACAGGGGGTAATAGTGCATGAGACTCCCACCATTGTAAGGTCTGGGGAGGTTTCCACAACAAGACAGCAAATGCACAAGACAGGCACACCTTAACTTCAAACTATGCTGTACAAGATTGAGTAGCTCAAATCAGAAGAAATACCTTGCAGGGATCCAGATGGAATACTAGCATCCTCGAGACCTGAAACTGATTTAAGAATTCAAACAGTTAATATACACAGTACTAATGCCTCCATAGTACACTAGTAGAGGAACAAATCATATTGTTTATAACAGCTACAAGTTCTTTTCAGATTTACAATGTACCATGCATACCAAATACTGATAGCTTCAAAGTACATGATAACCGAATCTTATTGTTTAAAATGCTGCACATTCATTTTTAGCAATTAAAGGCATCAAATTCTTAGATAAGTAAGGTAGTGAAAATGGAGGCAAAAGGCCATTAATTAAACGGGTACACTTAAATTAAATGTACTAATGAAACCCGATACGTAGCATCTCCTACTCCCTTAAAAACACCGACAATAACTATCTAGAAACAAGGAATCATCAAAAGCATCATGTAACTGCTGCCTAATAAGTAGATACAGATATCAAGATTTCCTATAACATGTTGACTGCTGAGCAGTTTCCATCAATAAACTCTGATAAAGATTTCCTAACATGAATCTTGGTTGTCCAATAACCTCCCTCACAAACCATATGTAGTCCAAGATAGTAGTGTGTGTAAAACTTGACAATGACATAGTTAATGTGACCTTTTTGGAACCCACCCCTACATAATTCTAGATAAATAAGGCCAAATATCTTTAAAGAAAATGTGAAATTCCGGATTATTATATGTTTTGACAAATGGCATGCTTTGGATTTCTTAAAAGAAAGGCCAAATATCTACATCTAGGCATCCACTGTAGATACATTTGTTTTCTTGGGTCCACATAATTAATAAAATAAGCCCAATATTTTCCTTTCCCACATTTTCTTGGGAACCAAACAAACAAAGCATATAACAAGCGCAAAACCGAAACCCACCGCACGCACCTTGATCACAGAACCGACTGTGAGAATCGGCCTTGGGAGGAGTGGGGCTCTTGTTGGCTCTGTCGTTGAGAAAACCCTCCAGCTCCTCGTAATACAACATATTGACGGAGCCTCCGCCGGCGCCGCCGCCGCGGCGGATTTTCTTGTGCTTCTTCAAGAGGTTCCTCCACTTGTCAGTGCACATGGTGGGGGAGCGTTCGAAGCCATTTTCGCTCATCTGGGCGGAGATCCGATCCCAGAGATGCTGGTTGGACTTGGAGGTGTTGAAAAGAGCTTCGACTTCGCGGCGAAAGATGATCAAGCACAGAGTCTCCTCCTCAGTCCAAGGCTCTGATCGCTTCTTGGGGTAGGGGGATATCGAATCTTGGTCCTCGCCGCCGCCGCTAGTCTCGACGATAATGTCTGCCTCCACTGAAGCTGAGGCTGCTTCTTTGTGCAAATCGATGGGTCTAGATTCTTCTGGAAGGTACATTCTGAGAGTGAGAGATTGATGACAGTGGATTCAATGGAGTGTGTTGGTGAACTGGGTGGTACCCTAGTTTTATACTTGCGAAAATTGCCAAATTTGGAGGGGAAGGGCTGGATTACACGTGGATTTGGGTCCCACTTGTATATCCACGTGTTTTTCTCAGATTATTGGATATGGTTTCTTTTCCATGGAAATTTTTCTTTTGGATATCCACTTTTCTCTAGTAAGACAAATTTATTAAATTGCATTTATTTATGTCAAAATAAAATATAAATTACATTATTTTATTTAAGGGAAACGTAAATAGGTTTATTACGAATTCGAACAAGGAGATAACTCGTGATCGGAATGAGATAATCAACCCCAAACCACCCAATAGAACCTGTTATAGACACAGACGATAGTGCAAGAGCATGTGCAACACAGTTTGCTGATCTCCCTACAAATGAAAACTCCAAACCATCAAATTGGCTAGACAAGGTTAAAATGTCACCAAAGATCAATCCCGAGGCACTGGAATTCTCCCCTCCGGTCTGCATAACACGAATTACCCGCAACGCATCGGACTCAATAATAGCTGACTTCCAACTTTTGGTAATTAACCAACTTAAGGCTTCTTTAATTGTGAGAGCCTCTGCATGGAGAGGATCCAAAGAACTGGTACAGCCGACCCGCCCTCCTTCCATGCAAATTCCGTCGTGATCCATCACTATCCAGCCACCACCCGCGGCTTCCTAAAGACCGCCCCATTTGTAGTTACTTTCATCCTCGGCCCGTGGGGCGAACTCTAGCAACCACCCCTCTCTGCAGCCCCATGACGGGCCATCGGCAAAAGATTCTGGCGAGATTCACAGGTCTCCTTCCACGCCGACACATTTATTTTATTCTAAAAAAATATCTATTCTAATGAACCTATGTATTTCTTGCATTGAGCATCTAAAATACAATATTTTCTCAATATTATATAAATCTTAATTCTGGAAACATAGATTTTTTTAAGTTCAAAAGATTATATTTTATTAGTTTTAATTGATGCGATATTTCCACCTTTGTTTAGGATGTCGATGCTGTGGAACGGTGTTTGGAGATTTACAATTCGAGTACTTCACTTCGTACTTCAACTGTTCTCCTTAGAAAGAACACATGTTAAGTGAAAATAAATACGTTGCATTGGATTTTATCTTCGATTTGAATGGGTCAAGTGGCGTTATCATACATAGTTGAAAAATCAGAGATGTCAAAACAAATAGCAGAAGCAACACAACCTAACAACAATGGATTCAGCAAATGGCTCCATACATGTCAAAGTGACTTGTTTTCTTTTGTTTTTAAGCATTTCAAGATAATAAAAGGTTGCTATTAAGAGCAAAACAAACCAAGTAATAAGATCATCAGTGTCTTAATATCAGAAAATAAAATATCAGTGCCTTCATACTATTATTTTTCTTCAATGTCCAATCACTCCAAACTTCTCTAGCAGAAACTTGTACTCCAAGCCACTTCATTCACATATGCAACCACATACACATGCTATAGTTCACCACAACATGTGATTTTCATATTCTTAATGATGTTTGTCTAGCAAATACCAATTACCGAAGACTCTTCAGAGCACAAACCTGAAGAGGCCATTTATGCTAACAAAACATAGGCCGCCTTCTTTTTTGTAAAAATCCTTCCCAAGCTTCTGATCGCTCTTTGCTCGGTATAATTCTATCAAAATCTTTTCTTTTTCGTCTTTGAAACCCAAAACACCACAAGCTAGGAACATGACAAGCCAAAGTTCAGAGAATGTACCAACCACAGCCACACAGGACACTGCAACTGGTTCATTTTCTCCACCTAGCAGATACTTGGGCTCCCATTTTTGCACTAAATTGTCTGCACATTAAATCCATTTCGATTCTATACTACGTTGTCTCCTGATGAAAAGTGGTGCACTTGGAAGAGGAATCACCATTTTCTTCTGGCTCGTCTTGATCGTTAAGGAACTTCATCCAACACTCCAAACAAAGCGAGTCTAGAAAGAATGTCTCCTCGTATTCATCACAGTCTTTGAAGCAGCGCCCACAATGGATGCAGCGTCCTATGCAATTCAAGCAAGCCCTGCACCGCGGGACTTTCTTTTGACAACTCTCCTCGGGGCAGTCATAAACTAGCTTCAACCTCTCGCATCTGGGGCATGACTCGATGTCAATTGGACAATCATCATCACAAAGATTCAACTTCCTAGACCGAGACATCTGATAGAACTGTGGTTCGCGGGCTCTCTTCTGCTCTCGGGTGTCTGCCTCCACTTCCAGTAACAATTTCATCTCCTTAAACTGCTTTTTTGTTACCATAGAAACTCCTCCAATTCTTAGGTGCTTTATTCCAGATATTCCAGTGGACTTGAAGGCCCTCAGGTTAGACAAAATGGCATCAATATTGAGTCCAGTGCATCCTGGCACACTTAGCTGCATGTAGAAAGGATCAATTATCATCATGTTGTATTAAAAGAACCCACAAGCTATTACTCAATATGCACTATCAATTTAGCATAAAAACACAGAAAGATCATGCAAAAATAAACATAACAAATGAATTGACAACATAAGAAAACATAAGATGTTATTCAGAACCTTAATTATGTTATAATACAAAGTACTAACCTTTGTGAGCTTTGTGTTGGATTCAAGCACTCCACCAGGATCAAGCACTCAAGACCACCCTGTGCCCTGCTAGTCATCTGCAAAAGAGCATCATCAGTGATCCCCCCGCCCGAGGGCCAATCTATTTGAATACTCCTCCACAGGAGCCAATCGGATTTGATTCTCGCGCAAGGATCTGCAAACCCGTTCGAGGGTAAGTAGTTCCTTAGAACCCATATAATGAAGAGCATATTCCAAAGCATCAGGTGGATCACCATCCCCATGGCCAAAACCATGGAATTCCTCCATAGTGTTATCAGCTGCATTTTCAGAATTATAGTCATTATCAATCAAAACCCCAGTAAAGGTATCATAAGGAATGGAGTTTCCATCAATCTTCATGTAACCAGATGATTCATTCCAACCCCAATTTTGCTCTGCAAATGGGGTTTGATGGGACATCTCAGCTTCTTCCATGAGATCAATGTCAAGGAAATCTGACACCAAGTCTTCCTTCAAATTCTCAACCCAACCGGTGATTGCAGTGAAATTTGACCTGAATTCCATGTCGAAAGGATCCACAGGCAATTGATCAGAAATATCACCGGCCTTATCACGATCACCCGAATTCTCCATTTCAGGATTGGAAGAGCTGCACTGAAGTTCGGCACCAAAGGGATCAAAACCATCCGAATCCTTATGCGTTGCATACTCAGAAAACTTAAACGATGAGCGCAGACTCTCCTCCGGCAAGGAGGGGAAATTTGAGTCACTAGAGAAATCAAAATCCATTTCTTTTCTTGTTTTCTGTAGCTAGTAAAAGGAAAATATAAGATGGAAAGAGACACTCAGCTCTTCAAATGGCCAAAGGAAGAAAATTTTCTTGGGGAAAAGTGAAAACCCAATATGAGAAAACAAACCCAGAATCCGATTCAACAAAAAGAACATTTTTTTTACAATAGTTCAGAAAGGGCAGGTTGCATAACCGAGACTCGAACCTGAAGCAGATAGTTAGTCAAAGGGCATTCATGCAATGCGAGGAAGATATGCAAAGATAGAGATAGAGAAACAAAAAAAAAAAAAAAAAAAGTTGAAGAAATTGATAAAATTAGGAGGTGAGAATGGGAATGGTGAGAAATCTTCAGGCCTCAACCCAAGAGCCTCTTCTTCAACGGCTCCTATGCCTACTACAACGGCTCTTGACAAATTCAAAAGCAAATCATAATATAATTGTCTAATACACCGTATTTATGTATATTTAAATTACGCACATTCTTAAATATTTTTCAAAGTAAATACACATGACTAGTTGATATGTATGTATGAGGCCAAGATCGTAAAACATTAGATCTCTCAATCCATTTTCATTCACTCCAACATAAATGACTTCAGGACTGAGTTCAAAAACCATTAGTGATCTAGGCACTCTTCACATTGCATATAAAAATTTAGTACATACCGACTCGCTGCAAATATTATTCTCAATTGAAAGCTCTCAACCTAAGATGTTATAGCCAACATTTGAGACACATCCCAGGCTGGACAAACCATATAGATATATGTGTGACAAATAGGTTTCTATAAAATCCTCCGATTATTGATGTGTGAACATGGTACTTCTACAGGGTAGGAGGGATCCATATGTAGCCATGTGTTTGAACATACCCAGCCTTTTCCAGCAGCTTATCGGCTTCCGCAGGACCACGGCTTCCCGGTGTGTATGTAATAGGCTTCATTTCGCCATTGTCAATTCTGTGCAGAAGAGGTGTGAAGATCTCCCAGGCCGCCTAATCATTGAAGCAAGACAATTGTTAACTCGGGAACACAGTGTGTTACAATATTTTTTTAATTGGGTCCAGTGTTTACCTTCAATTCGTCTCTGCGAACAAAATGCTGCTGGTCACCTCTTATTCTGTAAAACAAAATCCCATCCCCATTGTTAAAACCACCAACACGACAAGCTATGAAATACAAAGGTACGAAGTGGATAAAAGGACAGAGATCATACGTGTCAAGAATCAGACGTTCATAAGCCTCTGGAATTGTAACTCCATTATAACGTTGCCCATATGACAAGTCCAATTCACTTTGTACAGTTGACATCTCCAGTCCAGGTTGCTTGACCTGCACAAAATTGAGAACTTCAGATGCAGGAACCATAAACCAATAAGACGAACTTGAAGTTGAAAAGCATTGTATTGCCAAAACAATAGGAAAAATATTATGAATGTATGATAGATGACCCCATAAGATTGCATTATGCAGAACCCACTCTCAGGGGAAAACTCAAAACAACATGCATGTAGGCAATTTTCATTTCATGTTTCCCAGTCATTTCAGCAGCAAACACGCATGCAAATTATTATATGCTGAAGGTACCAGTTGGTTTAACTGGTAAAGACTCCCAGTACTCTCAAGATTGGATTATGGGACAGAGGGCTAGCTCAATTGCATAGCAAATGCATAGTTTGATGATTATAACGACAAACACGTGAAATCATAAGTATGTGTATCAGCTCAGACATTATGACAAAAACAGCCCCAGTAATTCCATAATGACAATCAGTCACTTACCGTAAGTTTCATGTACATGGCTTCTGAGGGTTGCAGGCGAATTACAAATTCATTTCTCCCTTGCTTTTTACCTACATAATGAGAACCATATTCAAACAAGCTGATCTAAAAATTTATCCCAAATCAAATAACTATCAGAACAACAATAAGGTATAAAGAAGCAACAATAACTAGCAGAAATATATGCTGAATTACATAAGTAACCAAATAGATATGACAACGATTTTAGACTATATACAATATGAGATGTATAGATTGATATACCTTTAAATTGCGTTTGCTATTGGAATTGATTTTATATTCATAATTTGAAATTTGGGATTCTAAATGTTGTATTTCAAAAATATAAATATAATGTTTAGGAAACCATAGAATTTCAAATGATATGGTCAGAGTTGTCATTTGAATCCCAAAGAAGAAGACTCATAAAGGTCTGGTATCATACATTTGAAGATATCACCAGGAACGTCCTTAAACTGAACACGAATCTCTGCCTTTCTTGAATTTAGTGCTTTCCCGGCCTTTAGAATAAAAGGAACACCTGGAAACAAAGACAAAAATCATTAGCAATACTAACGAATTGGAAACAAGACTTTGCTTTGGATGACGTAATGCACCTCTCAAACAACTAAAATTACTGGAGAGGCCAGACCTTGTGATGGATGTGGCCAATTTTAACCGCCTTTCATAACTTCAAATCAATGATTAGATTTACGAAATCAATTATTTTTACCTTAAAATGTCATCCGTACTACCTCAACCAAATTTAGACCCTACCTGAATTCAACCCCAAATTTCACCAATCCCTTGAAGAGACGAGCTTGTATTCGATGAAGGATGGTAAAAAAAAAAAACAAAGTACCAAAACAAAATGGTAGTGTTCTCTTGGTACCTTGAAGATTAAGTATGGGAAAATAGAGGAAGGGTTGGTGAGGATGGGTACCATAATAGGGGTTGTGAAGGTGGTGCTGATGTAATGAGTCCAATTGATCAAAGGAGAGTACAGAAAAAATAATGAGTTTCTTGTTGCTATCATGATCATATACTCCACAAGTTTTCTAGCCAGGTCTGTTTCAATAACAAAATGTGTTTGACTGATGTGTTTTTTGTAGTGACAACATCAGCAGTAGCAATTAGACAAGGAGAGAGCAAAAGACTAAAAGAAATTCGGTCAGGGAAATGAACTTGGGGCAGAATTTAGGCAAGATGGCTTTAAATACGAGGTTCACAATTATGTTTGCTAAAGCATCTAATTTAATAGATAACAAATTTATGAATTGGAAAGCTATCATACCTTCCCATCTTTCATTATGTATACGCAGGACCACAGTTGCAAAAGTTGGGGTGTTTGAATGGTCTGGTACTGTTGGATCATCTGTATAACCTTTATATTGTCCAAGAACAACTTCGTCGTCCTCTATTGGAAGTACAGATTGAAGAACCTAAATTTTACCCAATAGTCAGTGATTATCGAGAAGGTGAATCAAAGAGACAGAATGTTGAGCAAAAAAATTTATTGGCAAAATCGTTTCACTTTAATCATAATATACATATCTCCGACCTCTTTAAAACCAATATATTGCTCTAGATCTGCATTCTTTTATTGAGAAAATAAAGAAAAATGGAAGCTTTTTACCCACTCCCTCTTGAAGGATTGCATACCAGTAGAATAAACGGGTTGAGTATGAGCTTTATGCAATGGCATCAAAGAATACACACCTTTACTTTCTCATCTCTGATATGCTCTGGCTTGAGAGAGACAGGCTTTTCCATGGCGACCAGGCAAAGAACCTGCATTTGGTAGAAACAAAGTAACTGAAATGAATTATTTTGGTTTCTTTTTACAATGGAGTTGCCAGCCAGGTGCACAAGGCCACTCTTTTTAGTTGGATATGACACCTATTTAATGAGTTTACTTCAGGTTTATACCACATTACCTGCAATAGATGATTTTGAATAATATCACGGATGATTCTGAAAAGATAAAATAAAAAATTAGAGGTTTCATTTGATTGTCAGCAAAAAATGCATATTTATGTAATATTGAGTAAAATAATCAGCAGAATCTAAAACATGATTGATTCAGGGGTTCCGCTTGATATAATTATATTGGGTGCAAGCATTCAAAGTATACCCATATTCATCGAAATATCCACCACGCCCATCAGTTCCAAAGTCCTCCCTGAAAACAATCTACCCAAACAAAAACACATTAAATTAACATGTGTGGCCTATCAATGCTTTTGAGTATATACAGAGCAAAATAAATTGTCATAATTTAAACTTTCAGCAATTATCATTTGAAAAACATAATTGGAGACTTAATAAGATTATAAATCATGTCCCTGACTCAAGAATCTGAGCCAGACCTTATTAACTTGACTTACTTACAGTGCCTTCTCTCAGAAGTGATTACTGGAAAAAGATTCTCACCTGTACATTGTCAATGTTGTCACGATTCCAGAGGGGCAAAAAGAACCGATTTGCAAAACGAAGCACCAACTGTAGATTAAAAACAAGGATTAAAACAGATTATAGAACATAGACATAGCAAAAACTAAGTAATTCATTACGCATAAATTACCATGTTCTGCACCAATTCCTTTCCCAAATAGTGATCAATACGGTAAATCTGAGGTTCCTCAAACAACTCCCCAATCTGGGAACTCAGTCTCTCTGAAGATTCCAAATCCTTGCCAAAAGGCTTCTCAACCACAATGCGAGTCCATCCACCAAGATCAGCTGTACAGGATTAGGTGAGGAATTCAACAGGTTCAGTACTGGATGCTCTAAATCTACATTTCCATAAATTTAGTGCATAACAAGCCTCTAACCATGCAATTAAATATCACCAGAGATTGTAGCTAAGAGGGAACCTAAATTCTGATCCCATTTGTAAATATGTTACAGCCGTAGCGAACTGCAGATTGTTAAATCCTAACTAAAAAACAAAATGATCTAACATTAACTGGCAACTAATCTCAAACGCCTGATGATATTTTCTTATATCCACTTTATAGGTATCAGAACTCAACCGTCTAGTTGCTCATATGCATGTACATTTACCCTCATAAACCCAAGTTAAGGTTGGCTCACAATAGTCATTTCCAGTAATATTTCAGTCCTTTAGTTGAAAGAGTATTATTCATGTACTTTGATGTTAAAACTGCAAAAGAACACCTAAATTTGGACAAAACAGAAATGCAACAAAGCATCTGCATTTCTCGCTTTGCAAGCATGTCTCTTTTCTAAAAAAAAAGGTGGCAGTAAGCATGCACCATCCACTCTATGGTGTATTTTCGATTACTGGAGCTCATAAATCTTTCCACGTTCTCCTTGAGTAACTGATAAAGTGATAATCACTAAAAACTTAGTATTCCTATATGTAATAATGTCAATAAAGATATTATTGATCCAGAAATCAAATTTAAATTGTTCTGTAGATAAAAAGAGAGTTCGTAAACATGTTGCTTAATGAAAGAATGACATCATCAAGAAACTGGAAAGGATCCTGAAACACATGAAAAAAGTGAATACATAGGAGCATAGTCGACGCTCAACACAAGATTCTTATTCATTGTCCGCTAATCAATTCAAATTATCTTGTGTGATCTTTCTCCTCACCTGCCTTGCTAGGACATCCAAAATGACCACATGTGAAAATTTTAATTTTCTTTCATATTGACTGTCTCAGTGGACATATCTCAGCAAACAGATAAAAGTTAAATAGCAAGTCCACTTCACCGTAGAGTCTGTAGCACTTTTAGATTACGTTTCTTTTCTTTTCTTTTCTATTCATAAAACAATGACCAGATAATACTACCATGAGCTCATCAGATATTGCCAGCCACAACTAGAAAAACTTACATTTATTCATGCAACATTTTTTTATCATCCTGGAAACAGATGGATATACTGAAGGTGGAAGTGCAAAATAGAAGAGCCTCCGAGATAATCCTTCTGGACTGTTCCTTGATAATTCATGTTTTGATATTGCCTTGTCCAGTAACTCAAAGCCTTCCTCAGTATCATAAGAACCGCTTACGTATTTTATCTACAAGATCGTCAAATCCGCAATATGTTAATAGCAAGCACATAACTGAAATGATACAAGAATTGGGCACTACCAACCAGTTCCAAAAACTTAGATAAATCTTCTGAGTGCCCAGGTGAAGCACTTTTGTCATTTGCAAGATACCTGCAGTTATTTATTCAAACATCAACCAAACTCTGTCATTGAATTCTTCATTCAAGATTGAAAAAAAAAAAACTTCAAAAAACAATTAACATGAGCATAGAAAAAATAAGCATGATAACAAAACTAGAAAGAAAAAAAAAAGAGCACTGAGAAAATTATAATGCCAATCATAAAAGAAAAAAA
The DNA here is from genome assembly GCA_036897485.1 of Pelargonium nanum. NCBI lineage: Eukaryota > Viridiplantae > Streptophyta > Magnoliopsida > Geraniales > Geraniaceae > Pelargonium > Pelargonium nanum. The sequence continues at coordinate 6,856 of JAYMTF010000715.1, read as the reverse complement.
ATATAGTAATATAAGAAGCATTGTTTCACTTCCTTCTAGTACTACATTACTAGAAATTGAGGTTGCAAGTACATTTCCGAAACTTACAGGCAAGCAGGGAAAAATAAAATAACAAAGAAAGCATTTGTGATACAAGCAAATGATCAATCAATCCTAGATGATAGAAGTAGGGTAAGAAAACCCGATGTGCATGCATAGGGAAGATATTTTACCCCCGGATGCGCTTCCTCAAATCATCATCTGAAATTTTTGTTCTTGCATAGCCAAAAATGTGAACTTCATCTGGTGGTAGGAATCCCTGCACACATGCAATCCCACACCAAAAGTTAGCTTACTGCGTTGCAACTGTATTTTGAAGACCTACCAATAACTCAGTATCAACTATTTTGACCATGTCTACCATAGAGTTCTCTAGCTCGTACTTTTAAAGGTGGTAACAAGGGCAGTTGAAATGAAGAAAATCAATTGTAGAGAAATTCCAAACAAGAACACTAGATGTTGATCCACCATTGGTGTTCGAAATTTATTTTTATAGTCTTCATTCTAGGAACAAACTAAAACAACTAATTGATATGATCATAATCAATTGTAAACTAAAAACAGCAAAAGATCCCAACAAACCTGTCGGTAAAGATTGAAGAGGGCCGGGAAAGTCTTCTTCTTGGCAAGATCACCAGAAGCACCAAGCACAACAATAGAGAGGCACCCTGTTTCCGGCACAGTCTCATACTCCTTTGAAAAGGAGTCGTTTCTAAGTTCAGATCTTTTCTCAATAGACCATGCACCGGATCCCATCTTCTATGCTGCACAGTCAGAAAAAATAGCTGCTTCACAGTTTTACATGCATTTAACAGATAAAGGGTTGATGTTAATAAATCCAAAAACAACTAGTACAGTTACTGTAATTGCAGTACTTCCCAATTCCATCGGTAAAGAATGAGACAACAAAACAATTTCATAGCTAATTGATCTGTGAGTTTTAGGCTCCCGTTAAATGATATTACATAACTCAATCAACAGAGTTGCATCTCACTAAAAAAATAAGGCTGATTCAGTGTCCAAATTAACATGTTCTGGACAACAAACAAAAATCCATAGGAAGATTAACTTTTTTTCAACTGTTTGGTAAGCAAGCAAATATACTAAACATTTTAAGAACTCGTAAATGCTCAATGTTTTCTCGGCAAAACAAAACCATAACTCGTCTGAACCGCAACATAACAGATGGATCAACAAAACATAAATAAAATTGACAATCAGTATCTTCAAAATGATAATAAACTTTACATGGATCAAAATCAGTAAAATTGGGAATCCAAATCCAGAAAAATGATCATGCAATGGAATTGAGAGTCGAGAATCGATACTAAAATGTAGAAGTTGAAGTAAAAAGTACCTTTCACTTATTTTCGTGAAAACTGAAAACGGTCGCTGAGAGGATCGGAAATGAGAAATCGATGTGTTGAGTGTTGAATTTATGGGTCGTATGGAGAGAGAAAGAGTGTTGTTTGTTTGTTCACCAACCCTCATTTTAGTCTTTTTCTTACCGGCCGCCGTACGGCTCATTTTTCAGTTCTTCCACTGAGCTTTCGCGTATTTCAACTTCTGCCCCCAGATGCGCGTGACTTTTTCTTTTGAAAATTGTTCTATTTTGGGAAAAAAGTTCAAATTAGACCTTCAACTATTCAGTTCGTGTAATTTTAGTCCATCAACTATCAAACGAGCAAATTTACTCCATAGGTTATTAGAACGAGCCATTTTAAGTCCAAGCGATTTCAAAAATCGCGCCATTTATGGACTATTTTTGAAATCGTTTGGACTAAAATGGCTCGTTCGAACTTCGAATAACCTATGAAGTAAATTTGCTCGTTTGATAGTTGAGAGATTAAAATGGAACGAACTAAATAATTCAATGACTAATTTGGACATTTTTCCTTCTATTTTGTTCTCTCAAACTTTTTTTCTAATTAGGCCCCCAAACTATTATATTGTTCTAATTCCTCCAACTATGTTATTATTATTATTATTGGTAAATACAAGGAAGACAAAAAAAAACTAGTTAATAGCAACTAAACGCAGACTCGAGACACCCCGAGCATCATCCCAAACCGAATCAACAACTGCTCCTGGCACAGATGTTTGCGTACACCAAGACTCCTCGCTAGCAAGACCTAGATTGGCCAACTATGTTATTTTGGATTGACTCAAAACATAATGTTGCCGTTAAATTATGTTGATGTATCACTTTTCTTATATGAAAAAAAATTGAAATATTTTGTTGACATAACAATCACGTGACTTTCAGTTTGTTAAATTCACGGACAAGATTATTTTAAACTAAACTTGTAAAGTTAAGGGAACAAACTGGACAAAATTAACGTGTCAATCGTGTCCCTCAATCATACAAACTTGTTTTAAATCAGTCTCATGAGTGGCATGAGAACGAAAAAAAATCAGACAAAATTGTCATGTTAGCCTAATTTGGCGGCAGTTATACGAATTTGATCAATCTAAAATAAAATAGCATAGTATGAGATCAAATTGAAAATATATTTTCAATTTGAGGACTAATTTAAAACAAATATAAAATTGACTACCAATTCATAATAAAATAAATAATTGATGGACCAAAATAAAACTTTTTCTTTCTTTTTCTATTTTGGAGCTTATTTGGTAACTGTTGTTCTCAGTAACTAATACATCAACAATCACTTATTGAGAAAGAAAGAAAAAACATACACCAACAATCACAACTTATACTTAAATAATATCATGAAAAGTAATATAATTAAAGATTTGCTTCAGAAAATGTTACACCGTAGATGAACAAGTTTCTTCAAATTGTATGGCAAATAAATATAGAAACTCTAAAGTTTTGATATATTTATAGAGAGTTTTGTACTAATGGGTGGAAGAAGTTTCGAAATTTTGCAATTTTGCACGAACCATGTGACCAACAATTTAGTCGTGTTTGGACATAACAATTGATAGTTGTATTGTGTTTGTGTTGAACTTATGAAACATATATTTCACCATAATACGATTAATGTTAAAAATTTATGTCAACACTATTAAAACATAGCATTGTTTAATTACATATAAATCCTCTATACGTCTCTTCAATTTAATTTGTTTTCATTTCATCTTCTACTTCGTATTTTGCATAGGATAAGAAAGTGGAAATAGAGAATAAGAGTAGCATTAATTTTAACTTTTTTTATTATCTCGTTAGATAAGAAAACACGACATGTCAACACGATTGTAAAGGGGTATAAATGCATACAAAGAAAAAATAGAGGGAAAATATTGGAGTTCATAAAAACACAGGGGGTCAATACAAAAAAAACGCATAAATAAAGGTTGATATAATCACGCGCGCACCCACCCACACCCACAGCCGTCGACAGATTTGGGTGGCATCGACAATATTAAATGAGAACCCAATAGCCATCGGATCTCCTGACACGTCATTCATTGCGTCTTGCTGTGGTCAACGCCACTATACACTATCATAGGTATTATAAAAATTAAAAAGTTCATACGTTAGTTAATACTGTAATTTTTTATTTTATTATAATTATTAAATTTAACTCCAGAACATATTTTAAACTGCAATTATGATTTAGGAAGCAGATAATACATGACAATTTACGATGTGACAGTTTGAGATTTTTTTCCGGTAACAATTTGTTTTGCTTAAACTTTGTTTGGCTCTAATTCCGATGAAATTAGAGTGGAATTTATGAGATATTTAAAATCAATATATGCAAATATTTATTGTTTTGTTAATGAGGATTGCCAAGTTGTTGGCACAAGGTTGGTGATGGGTGGTAGGTGTTTGTTTGATGTTGCCGATTGTATCTAACTCTTGATATAAGATTTAAAGTTTTGTTTAAGCAAGCAACGTTAGGTTTAGAGCCATCTACTCATGTACTCCATGAGGCACGAGTTTAAAGATCTAATTTTGTTGACTGAAGCAAATATTGTTTCAAAATAAGACATTGTTTGAGAATAATTATATGATTATATAAGTTACATACATGTGTGTTATTTGATATATATTTATAATGTTTTACGGCCACTTTTGATTTGTATTTGTTCCAAGTTCACTCGAAAATAATTATGAAAGAGTTATGAGCACCGAGAAACGCGTAAGCGACAACAAGAGTCGTGTCACCCCAAAATTGTTCTATGCCAGCCCTATACGACCCAAAACACGGGTCGTGTCCGGGTACCGCATATTTTCCTATTTTGTGTTTTATTGCATTTTTCTTGTATTTAAGGCCATTTTCAGCCATATGGTCTCTGGCCAGATTCTCAGTGTTAGTAGCCCAATATCAATATTTTAACTAATTTTGTATAAGCAACATAGTGAATGTTATCTTTTTGCAACAAAAAGAGATATAGTGTCTCCCAATATCAATATTTAACCAATTCTACATATGCAATATATTGAATGTAGTCTTTTTGTAACAAAAAGAGATATAGTCTCTTTAGTTAATAATAGAAAAGGTCAATTTGAATACAACTTTGTGCTTTGTTGTGGAAACAGATAACAACAGTCAAAACATGAACCCATTGGCACAAGTTGACATCCAAAAGCAGAAAAGAAAAATAGAGCATCATGGATAGGAGTGTGGACTTTGTGGTGTGAAATATATTTTCAATGTCAAAAGGCGGGCAAGAAAGTTCAGATTAATAAACCCTGAGACTTCTGAAAAGTATATTTCTATCATGCACAGGACAAAATGTTTCCAGCCCAAAAGAAACGGTTCTATACACAATCTAGTTAACATGCACGAGTTGAACTGTATGTATCACCACAAAGGATTAAAACCACACCAGCGCAGCGTTAAGTTCACGCCCTTTAGACATTTCCACTTAAACCTATTTCTTGATGACTTTCCCTCAGCCAGAATAAATATGGAACAATCAAGCAAGGTGACGTTGGAACTTACCTGCAGCACCAATAGCAAAAAGAACGGAATTAGCATAGCATAGTGATCAGTGGAATCGAAGTGAAGCATAAGCTAAGAGAAATGAGGAGCTCACTTATAATTTTACTATCACATTTTCAGCCACTTGGGTTTCACTGGTTTTTTCTCCGCAGGCTTGCGTTCTTGAACAGGGATGGGAGCAATTGTAGCCGGTTCTGGTGCAGCAGACTGGACAGGCTCTTCTTGCTGCTCAGTAACGAGTTCCAAGCCTTTCAAAGACAGAATCTCTTCTCGCAGGAAGGGACCTGATTTGGCAGCTGCAGCTGCAGCTTCATCACCTGAGCAAACCATATGCAAACATAAGTCAATGCGTATGACACGCACTCCAAAACCCGGCTAGATGTACAAAATTGAACACAGGGAAGCCACTAAATCTATGTTCACTTAAAAGACATTCAACCACAAGAAAGCATTGCCACATAGGCCCTAGAGGCAAGACCAACAAGCTCCAATACCATGTCAAGCTTTACTCCAACCCAAAACCCTAAGCTTTTAGATGGAGGGCCTATATCAAGTGATCATCAACTTCACAACTTCTTAATGTGAAATACAAATCTGAGCTCCTAATTGGGATTTGGGATAATTAAATATATATCTTTTGCATAAACTACATATTACAAATTTACAATATTTATAGCACCGCCAGAATAGTAAATATAGAAGAGGAATTTGCAAGTTTAATTTCAAGGCGGTAAAACAACCTTGAAATTTGTTCTTGATTTCAATTCTCACAATAGGATAAGAACCTTGGTTCCCACAGTAAGAAGTACTTTAGTAGAAGAAGGTAATATATTGTAATGTAAATCGGAAAATAAAACAGAGATTTGCATAAAAGAGGGATTGACCCCTTTAGTCATAAAATTAGATACATACATAATAAAAATTGCTTTTACGCCATCAAAATCTAGTGACAATAAACTGAATACAAATCATAGAAGACACAATTTCTCATGAGTTGAAAAGTTGAGCTTGGTCATGGAGATGATAACCTTGAGTGAGAAAGTTACTTGTGTGGTAAATTAGATCATAGTAGTCAAAAGAACAATTACTAACCTTCTGGCAGATCATATGAAAAATATACAATTGCACCAGGAACAAAGCCAGCTGAATAGAAATCCTTTGACATGTCTTTTATCAGCTTCTTAGGAGGAGTAGTATCTGAAACATAACAAATGTTTGGCTTACTATTATAGCACCAGAAATTGACATTAGCAATTTTTTGTAGATGACTGCATTAAAAATTAATTTCATTTATCTTCATGTAAACTTCATACATATGTAGAACGGAAGTTCTGGTTGAGCAACAACTTTTGTGAGAAGATCAACTAAACTCTGGAATGTTTCAGATGGATGAAATGAGGCCTCAAGTGTGCAATTATCAGGGAAACGAACCCTAATTACAGCCTGTGTGCATGAACAAATAGAATTAGGTATGAAAAGTTTAAGATTTTGAGTACTTACGCCCCAACTTTTTTTACACCGACGGTGATTTAATCCCTAAAATAGGCCAGAAACTGAGTACCTTTGTCACTCTCGCCCTGCGTGCTGCTGCTTCTGCTTCTCGGAGTTTTCGTGTCTTCAAGAATTTATCTACTCATAAAAACAATACATTTTATCAGCTTTTGTTATAATACATAGCACACCCTATCCAAACAACACAAACAAAAAATAACATTGTATAGGTACAGGTATTACACGCATGTTAAATTGTTAATATAATGAAATTTTGTCCAATTCTCCCATATTATTCAAATTTTATGTATAATCCACACAGACAACATGTTGATAGTGTGAGTTCATATCACACTTATCTTGTCTCTTTTGTCCACTTTTACGTCATCTATCACTTGTTTCACTCA
>JAYMTF010000714.1:0-31245 GCA_036897485.1 Pelargonium nanum | reverse complement strand
AAGAAGAAGAAGAAGCATAAACAAAAAACAGTTTGTTTGATGCAGAGGAAAGAGAAGTGTTGCCTGATGATCGAATCGGAGCCTGAGCAGAGCGTTAAGCTTGCGATCAGTTGAATCGGAGAAGAAGCTATGCGATTATTCAAAACTAAACAAAAAAGATTTGTTGAAAGCTGGTCAGAGATAGAGACAGAGAGAGACCTGCAGGGACGATGAGGAGAGAGAGATTCGCCGAAGAGCAGAGACGTAGATGGAGGAGGTCACTTCGCCGCCGTCGGAGAGAGCCAATCATACGGAGAACAGTAACTACGCCAATCATAAGAATATTAGGACTGAAACATAAGATAACTTGTTCTCTATTGCAAAACTACGTCATTTCACTTAAAAAAAACTCATCACTTTAAATTTTTGCTCGCTAATTTGCTTGCGATTTGCTCGCTGATTAGGAACATGATTAATGCACTATTTTCACTTGAATTATTTGCTCGCTATTTGTGAGTAAATTGCAAGAAAATAGCGAGCAAACAAATTGGTAACATAATTAATGCACTATTTTCACTTGAGTTATTTGCTCGCAAATAGCGAGCAAATAATTTATACAATATTTTTCAACTTAATTCTTAAATTAAATAATTTGCTTGCAAGCAAATTAGCTAGCAAAATGCGAGCAATAGTTTAGTGCCAAATTCCGTCAACACATTGCGAGCAAATGTGGCAAGCATAACAATTTGCTCGCTGTTTTCTTGCTATTTGCTCACTAATATTTTGCTCGCTATTTGCTCGTAAAAACTGCAATTTATTGTAGTATTTTACACGTAAAATTTAAAATACAATCTGAAACCTAAACTTGACAACCATTTTGCATTCGAGTTAAGACCATACATATTCAACCCAATCTCGAGAAAAGATTTACAAGATATTCAAATTGTCAACTCTAATTTGAGCTCACAATTTGAATTTGAATTCGCAGACATTCAAAACTCATTCGAATTCGAGACGAATTATTAAGAGTGAAATGTGGGTCGGTTGGAAAAACATATCATTTTTTATATGTTTTAATTTATGGGTAATTACATATGGACCCCTTATGGTAAGGTTCTATTTCAGTTGACACCCATGAGCTAATTTTTCCAACTTCGAACTACCCTATTCTATTCCGAGTTCTATAAGTTTATTACTCCGTCAATTAGTTGCCTAAAAGACCTTTCTACCCCCAACATCCAATTTAGCCAAATCAATTTTCCATTCAAACCCTAATTCCCAAATATCACCATTTTTCTCAGCCCCTTTTTGTTTTTGTGGCTTCAGATCTGCGGCGTTGTTCTTCTCCGTTGGAGCCTCCGGCTTCACTCACCCATCGTCGGAGGCCAAGCTTTTTCAGTCATTTGTTTCTGTTTGTCTCGCCTCCATCACCCCATCGCCGGAGACCAAGCACCGCTCCGCCAAGTAGACCAGACTCATAAATCTGCGTTGTTGATGTGTCGGCGGCGGCTGGTCTTCGTCGCTGAAATCCGCAGGTTACTCATCTCTCTCTCTCTTCAAATTGATAACTAATTTAAAAATGCTTTAAAATCCATTTATCAGATGTAACCCCAATTTTTTTTTCCATAAATGGGTGTTTGGATCTGTGGTAGTTCATCAGGTCTGGTTGAATTTGGTTGCTCTTTTATGTGGTTTTGATTTTATTAGGCATGGATAATGGTTTATTAAGACCCACCATTCACCTTTTAAGGTTACGGCGGAACTCTGCAAATTCCGGCAACAGTCACAAAGAAGAAGACCAAAGGTAAGGACAATTCTGCCATTTCGAAAAAAAATTGAACATGTGCACGTCACATGATTCACTAAATGACATTTTCTGTTATAAATAACTGACGAAAGGAACTTAGAATATGATAGGGTAGTCCAGAAAAAATTAGTTCAAAAGTGTCGACTGAAATAGAATCTTAACGTGAGAGGTCCATATAAATTACCCCCTTTAATTTAAAATGGGACAAGAAAAATAAGAGTTAAGATACCCATATGTCATATGGTATCCAAGAGTGAGATAGAGAGCAACCAGAGAGGTCTCGTGACGGATCTCTATAAATACTCTCTCCCTGCTCCATTTCCAATCGTCATCATCTACCGTATCAATTACCCAGAAACGTCAGTCGTTTATCTCTCATCCCTCTCGCTAGCTACAGAAGAGACCTCCCATGGCGAAGCCTCGCAAGCCGAAGAACGAAGAATCCAAACCCGACAATTCCGGAGCCCTCGTGCGCCACCAGAAGCTCTGCCTCTCCATCGACATGGACAAGCAACTCATTTACGGGTAGGTTCTTCAAAATCGAATTTTTCTCTCTTTTTTTCTGATGCGCAATTGCTCGAGCTTTAGCTTCTCTTAGGGTTTTAGGGTTACAATTCAGTGATGGGTTGAACTGGGTTGGGTTTGGTTTTTCTTTTTTTCTGATCTGAAACTAGGTTTTGTGTTTGTGGTTTATTCAGTTACACGGAATTGGAAATTGCGGTTCCCGATATTGGGATTGTTGGTTTACATGCAGAGAATTTGGGGATTGAGAGTGTTTTCGTAGATGGAGAGCCCACTGAATTTGAGTACTACCCGCATGTTCATCATCATCAGAACAGTACAGAGAATGATAAAAGATGGAGCTCCGTGTCATCACCTAGCTCCGCGGCTGATTTTGCGAGCTCAGCCTATGTGTTGGCTCTTGAGAGAGAATTGGTCCCTAATCTGCTGATAAATTGCTGCAAAGTGCCGTTCAAGGCTGACTGTGAGCAACAAGAGCCGCCGGTTGTGGACAATGGGTTGCAATTGCAGTCCTCTGAGCCCAAACAGGTTTTCAGTGGTTACATTCGCTATTATAATCCTGTTTAGGACTTAGGGTTTAATGCTGTGTATAGCTTGTACAATGGGTCTTGATTGCTTTATGTATCACTAGGAATTTGGAGGTCTCTATACCGAACAAAGCATTTTGTTTTTCTAATCTGCTCTTCCCCCTTTGTTTTGTGAGTTTCTATGCGTGTTTTGATATTACATAGCCTTCAGGAATGCTGCCAATTTGATCTTCTTTATTTTTTGCCCATGAATTTCACTGTAGTACATGCAACGACAATCACAACCAAGTTTTTTAAGACACAAATTTGGATCAACTAGCATAGTTCAATGGAACTTTATCCTTTTGCATTCTCTTCCCCCACTACACTATCCTAACCATCTTAGATAGCTTTCCCTCATCTTAGTTGTTACCTAAACACTTTCTTGGATAAGCTTTGTTCCTAGTCTTACTTCCTAATGTTACTACCTATGAAGCACCGATTCGCTCAACATCTTATGAATCCGTATCGTATCGCGAATCGGACACGTATTCACTACGGATTCGTCAAAAATACGTTTCAATTCGCTAATTGGTATTTCCAAAAAGTAAAAAATTCTAGAATAATGAGGATTCCTTCCGGAGTCGCAAAGGATACGCAAACTGTGTATCAGATTTGCGATTCCTGATTTTAAAATAATATTTTTGGCAAAATAATTACTGAAGTTTCCTCTTTTTTTCTATTGACTTATGACTTATGGTTTATGTTGAAGATGATTTTGTGTGTGTAATGTTGTTTAATTTAATTTTTGAACTCTAATATAAGTAATTATTGGATATAAAAATATATGTATAAAAAATAAAAAATTACGTGTCCTAACGAATTGTATCCCATATTTTTTGAAATTGCGAATCATGTGTCCGAATCGCATCGCGAATCATGTGTCCGAATCGCATCGCGAATCGTATTGCGTGTCCGAATCTGTGCTACATTAGCATTTTCATTTTTTTTTATTCACCTCTTATGATTTGTGAGCCCCTATAGTTAACAATATATAAATCTTATTAAACTTTGTAGATTTTTTATTATCACAAAATCCCTTTAGTTGCTCACTTCAACCAACCTTAGTAGTCCTATTTCTCTAAACTCCTCTTTAATTACTCTATTCCATTTTGATTATGAATCCAAGGTACCTACAATGATCAGTTTTGCTAATTTACCCATTTTTAACGTAGTTGTACCTCCTCTCACCCCTTATTCTCGCTTAAAATTCGATCACACTAGATAAACAAAAAACTAGGGCCTCTTAAGTTGAACCATACATTCTCTTGTTGTGATATGACTCATTAGATTCACTCTATTATTCAAAGAGTCAATATGACAAGTTTTACACTTTTCTGCTTTCTCATGTAGGTTGATGTTGGGTGCAGAATGTGAAACTAGTTCGGATTAATTATTGGGTAGAGAAAGCAGAGACTGGGATTCACTTCGAGGATAATGTTCTACTCACTGATAATCAAATAAGGCGTGCTAGGTGCTGGTTCCCTTGTATGGATGACAGTTCACAGCGTTGTTGGTATGAATTGTATGATTGTACTGTTTTGGTAATTCCAATTTCTACTATAAATTGATCTTGACTATCGTACAATGTCTGCAGCTATGATTTGGAGTTCACTGTTGCCAACAATCTTGTAGCAGTTAGCACTGGAAGCTTACTGTACCAGGTGAGATTGATGAGATTACAATATTTCATGAGTGTCCAAACTTTGAAACTCTTATGATTTGTTGGATTTGATTTGAAATTGGTTTAGAGCCAAATTCAACGTTTGGATTTAGATCAAATCCAATATGATTTAAAACATGCATACAACATATGTTTTCAAATGACAACTTGTTACCTTATCATTTGGAATTATGGTTCCCCAAACATTATATTTGTCATGAATTTCAAATCCAATGTAAGAATCCCAACACAACCTTAGTTTATCTCAATATTAGATATTTTTATAGAATAATATAAACACTTTATTTCCCATGTAATTTTTATTGGAATAGTATGATTCATTTGGCTTAACAGTTGTATTGTGCTTAGCTTCCCTCACTATTTGTAGATTTTGTTTTATTAATTTAGTGATTGTTTGTAGATTTCGTTTTATTAATTAAGTGATCTTGGGAAGTGTCGCCACACCAAGTAAAATTCATGCATTCTTCTACACAATTTAATTGATACAGATGATTGTAGATGGATGAAAATAGGAAAAATATAGGATAAGTGTAGTTTTGTGTTCTAACCCAAATAAAGGTGGATGCATTACATTATAATATGATTTTAGTTCTCTTAAATTAATGTGTGGAAAATTATCAGACTATTGATCATTCATAAGCTTTTTTATCACTCATGAGAAATTTAACGCTATAAATCCAATTGAAAGAGAGATGAAACGCCAACCCTGTGGTTTTCGCCTAATATTGGTTTTGATCACCTATATTGCACCAATATTGACACGCGACACGATTCATGACGGTATTCAGACATGCAATTCGTGATTTAAAAAAAAGTCTGACATGATAAGTTACTTGACACATTAAGTTATTAATGAAAAATATTTTTTTTATATAATTTTTTTATATAATTTTTTTAATTAATAATGGGCTAGTGAACAACTTGTGAGAAAAAAATCAAAATGCTGCTGATGATGAGGCATACAAACCTTTAACTATTTGAAGAGTTGAGCAGTGAAAGAATAGAGCAGTACAAGACATATTTGAAGAATTGATGATGATGAGGGCTATGCGCTGTGTAAAGGGCTAAGTTTAGGGCCATGATAATAATGGAGGCGTTGAAATGCTGAATAATTTAGGTTGCTTTTACTTTAAGGGGTAAGTTTTTTTAGTAACTTTTTATTTAGTGGGGTTCTAGTTATGGGTTGTAAAGGTTAATTTTAGGGCATCCACAATGGTTAGAAATAAAAGGTTAATAGTATGGGTAGTTGTGCATTAACTCATGAAAGCTTATTGATAAAGCTTTATGCTCATTAAAAGGTTAATTACTATAAACCTTTTGAATGATGATAACTTTTTGACACTTGTCATCATATGCCAAGTTCAATAAAAAAATTGTGTTTTTTTAATTTTTTATTTAATAAAGTATCATTATTATTATTTTGTCCAATCAAAATGTTAATTTTTTATTTGTTTATGATAAATACTATTATTTTATTATTAAAAAAATAGTGGGACCATTGTATTAACCTCTTAAAGGTTAATCAATTGTAGAATGTATTATACTCATTATAATGAGATTATGTGTCAATAGTGGGACCCACATTTGTTAACCTTTTAAAGGTTAACCATTGTGGATGCCCTTAGAAAGTAGTGGGTTAGTGGATTTAGTTAAGGGTTTGTCTGCCCATTTATTTAACTGTCATTTTGATGTATTTTGCCTCACTTGTTGATCATTAGCCCATTGTTAATTGAAAAACTGCATACATATAAGATAATTTTTATTTTAAAATTAACGCATTGGTAATGTATTTTGTCATTTTTTTAAATGTCGAATTGCATGTTTGAATCATGTCACACATTGTGTCACGTGTTAGTTTCGGTGCAGTGCAACATAGATGTGGGAAGAAAGAGAACCTTTGAACAACCTTTGTCCCAAAGTTCTTGATTATAAAACATGTTTGTTCCTCCCAAACCCTCCCCTTTTCTTGTATGCTAATTTTGCAACACTTAAATCTTTGTGGAAGGAATCATTATGGAATGATTTGTGTGGAAGATAGTGGAAAAAGGTATACAATAGTGATAATAGCATATGATAATTGTTCAAGAAGAAAGTGGCAAATCATATAGTAATTATTGGCTATCGACATGAGTGATAATAGGGTAAAGCCAAAGTGCTAAACAAGAGGATGAGAGGTTACATGTGTACTTTTTGTTGAACGAAGTATGTAATATTATATGAGAGCTTCCTAGTAATGGTAATAACTTGGGTTCAATTCTTTTTTGGTGCATAATTTGCGGGGATAGCTCAGTTGGGAGAGCGTCAGACTAAAGATCTGAAGGTCGCGTGTTCAATCCACGCTCACCGCACGCATCTTTAGGATCGAGGCTCTGTTGAATTGAGTTGGAATATGTTAGGTATCACACCCTTGGAGTGTATAATGCCCTTTAGGGTGAATATAGTCTTGCTTTTAGGATAATACTTTGGAAGTTTGATCTCTTATGTATAACTCCTATATTAGATTACTCCCAAATAAGTCAAAGAAATGCCAATGAAGATGTGATTAGTTTAAAAGTTTTCTTCCCCACTTTCCTTTTTCTCTTTTCTGATGGGTAAGGTTTGGGTGGGTAGGTAAGTCGACATCAAGGTGGACAATGATTGAAAACACCGAAGAATGACAAGCTCGGTTTGAAATGTATCATTTGGGCTTCTTTGCACCTAATGCCTAATGATAATCTAAACCATGCTTGGATGATGATTTCAAAGTTAAGCGTTCTTGGAGTCTATTAAATAAAAACTGATTTTGAGATGAGCTTTCATAACCATGGATGTGCTACTAGCTCACTAATTTGTTAGATTAACTAAGAAATGTTTGGGATTAAACATGTACACTTCATAATCCAGTAGCATATCTGCAAGACAGAAATAAGAAAAAAATTTAAGGGTTCCTATCATAGGCCTTATTTAGAGGAAGTTGGTTTCTCACTTTCTTGTCACATTCAAATTTTCACAAAAGAAGTTTCATTATCATGATTTGAACAAATCTGAGCCTAGAACACAAGGGTGAAGTACTACACATTTTGGAATATTAAATTTGGTTTTTATTTTGCTTTGTTGTGAAAGCCTGAATTGGCCAGAGTTCTGTAACCTTTTCTGGTACGTTATTTGTGACCAGTTTAAAAGATGAGTGAGTTAGCTTTTGCATTGAAATTTGTTTATATTAGATTCTTTAAGAATGATTATTAACTGAGGTTTATCTGTAGACGAGTAAGGTATCAAAAAAGGTAAATAGGATTGGGTGTTAAAATCAGTTGTTAGCCCCTGAATACAATATTTTGTGAAGTTATTGAATAATCGAACCATCGCAACTATATATAATATCATAGAGTCATTCTTTAACATACACAATTCCTAGTGCTTCAAATATCTGCAGTAAAATGTAGTAGCTATATATCGAGTAGTTCACGTTTAAGAAACAATTTTGCCTTTAAATATGGGAGACTTGTAAAAAAAACATATTAACGAGAAAACTTGCTAAAGCACCGGTGAGTATTACATCATATAGTACCACCAAAATAGCCCATTTGAGGTAATGTCTCTTTAGTGCTCGCTGAAATTATTTTCCATCATTCCTAGTATGTTTCTTCAATTCTCCAAAAAGCTAGTTATTAGGATACTATATGACATTGTGCTCGGCTCATCTCCTTGTGGATTTAATTGCCAGATACTTAACTGTAAGATATCATATGTTTTGGGAATTCAGTGTAATGTATTACTGCTATACAAATTAGATATTGCTGTGTAAAATTTGAAGGTTTCTTCATTTCCTTCTCTTTAGGTTTTGAGCAAGGATGATCCTCCTCGAAAAACATACGTGTATAGATTAGATGTTCCAGTTGCTGCCCAGTGGATATCTTTGGCAGTTGCTCCATTTGAAATCCTTCCTGACAACCAGATTGCTCTTGTATCTCATATGTGTTTGCCAGCTAATTTTTTAAAGCTTCAAAATACAGTGGAATTTTTCCATAATGCATTCAGGTACCTCTATTTGCATTGTATCATTTCCTCTCTTTCGGTCTCACCATGTAAATTTTTACCTCTTATGCTTAATTATTAATGATTATATATATACCTTCAACAGCCACTATGAGAATTACCTTTCTGTGAACTTTCCGTTTGGGTCATACAAGCAAGTTTTTGTGGCTCCTGAGATGGCACTATCTTCATTAAGTTTGGGTGCCTCTATGAGCATCTTCAGCTCTCAAGTTCTGTTTGACGAGAAGATTATTGATCAGGTTTGTTCATTTCAAAATAAAATTCACAAGCTTGTTGCTCTTAATTGGCATGTTTTAATGTACCATCTTATAAAATGAGCAGGGGTTGCAGCTAGTCAATAATAACTATAAAACATAAAAAAAGAAGTCATGGGCTGCTGAAAGACAATGAACAGCATTAGTAAAATTTCATGTTACATGATTATAGATAAGTATCTAGAGATTGGCCATTGCTGTTATAAAATTTTCATGTTTATTTTCAGATGCACTAGACAAGTGTTACCTATGTAAAATTTTCTTGCACATAAAAATATGTCTAATCATTCTATTTGTTGTGAGTGATTTAGAGAGTTGAGATTAGAACCTTGCTTCTGCTATGCTTTCATATTTCATATTTTTATTCTAATAGGGCCATGGGAAGCCCTGTCCTGTATTGCCACACGGCCAGATGAGAGAGTACATGTGTGAGGGGGATGCACACATTTTATTTCTGTAGAACGTGTGTGTTTTATGGACAATGGTTTAATGAACAGTGCAGTTGATATATGCTTTTTACATAGACAAAAGGAATGATCTATAGCTAGCTTTCCTATTTATTCCTTAAAGTCAGATCATTGTATGACATACTATTCCTTATTTCCATCTACATAGAAGATAATGGTATTTTTCTTATTTACTAATATGGCCCATATTAAAATATGCATCTTCGCATTTCTCATTCTCCATGATTAGCTGTGAGTTTATATGGCAGCTTTTGACTCTCCTTTGTCCTTTGGAGCAAAAGTTTAGCATACTTGTTCAGTCAAATCTGTGAACCCGAACCTTTGTAGTAGAAAACATGATTGGCCAGAAATATGAGATAATCCAAACACGGCCTTAGTTCAATTATGATTTAATTATGGTGGCAAAGATCCCCTTAAGCTAACCGTGCAAGTAATACATTTCAAGGCTTGATGTCAAGATATCTTCAATGATGAATATGTTTCAAGGAATCGCTTCTGATTCTTGTGTTTCATTCGTTAAAAATTGTGATTCTATCTCTGATGGGGACAATCTTATGTAAATCTGATGTGTATATTCCTGTCATTTTCACTTTAAAACATGTTCTTGAATGTTGTCTAGAGATTGAATAGGATCTTAAATCGATTTCTTTTAAATATTTATATATGAAAAGGAAGAATACACGTGTTAATTGAATAACTGCGCGTGTGAACTAGAATTTACATATGACTTGAGAGTAAGTACCCACTTATGCGTTCAGAGCACTATGAGGTATAAAGACTGAAGAAGTAAATTGTAAGATGCTAGGGTATGACCTTTCATCACATGATGGTGGGGTATTTATACTAGTAGCTGTGGGGTGTCACTTTATTTTGGTTGGTCAAAGAAAAGTTATGTGGCGGTGCAAATGGACTACCATGTGAGAAAAATGTTTCACACGAGTACGGGATAGACTTTAGGACGCGCATAGGTGTGTCATGTTGTCTGCTATGTTGCACAAACACTGACAAGAGACACGATTCGCGACGCATTTCAGATGGATGATTTGTCATTTTCGAAAAACATACAACACGATACTATACATTAATTTTTAATTTAAAATATATATGTGATAAATTATATACATGTATGGTTTTTAGTTGTATTGAAATTAAACTTGACAGTATGCCAAATTACAATAAACATCATATAAGTACACAAGTCCACTTTCATTCAACATTCAAATAATACAAGTGAGCAGAGTTGTTGCCACAAATTTAAGTCGAATAAACAAACCAAGTCACTACAACCCGTAATCATAATAAGTTTAAACTAAGCTAACAACACAAATGACATGTCACAAACAAATAATGAAATACTAAGTTATTGCAATCTATGGATAAAATAAGTTCGTTTTCTTATTCATTTTTGGAAAAAAAAATGTTTATTGATAAATAGGACATTGTGTGTTGGAGACATGTCAAGATTGTGTT
Source organism: Pelargonium nanum (assembly GCA_036897485.1). NCBI lineage: Eukaryota > Viridiplantae > Streptophyta > Magnoliopsida > Geraniales > Geraniaceae > Pelargonium > Pelargonium nanum. The sequence continues at coordinate 20,461 of JAYMTF010000714.1, read as the reverse complement.
GGATTAATATTTTACGTTCTATTTTTTTTTTTAATAATGATTCGCGTGTTGGACTCGTACGGAAGTGTGTTGTGTCTGATTTGCGTGTCAGACCCTAATACTCTGTTGGAGGAGAGTGTCGGCGCTTCATGGGTTGTCTCTTTGGGAAAGAGGCATGGGCTTGGGAGTGCCGCAAGGTGAATACGAACGTGTTTGGTGCGGACTGTACCAAAATATAGAGCACATGCGCGATCTTCTCAGGCGCATAGTCATGCGCTTGGAGTGCCCGCAAGGTGAATACGAACATTTTTGGTGCGGCCTGTACCAAAATGTAGAGCACATGCATGATCTTCCCAGGCACATAGTCATGTGTCTGTGTTTATTCATGACATGGGTGTGCAAATTTGGAAGAACGGGCATGTGTTAGTTTAGCATTTGACATCGTGTATGAGCGCGTGTTCTTTAGCACGACCATGGATATTGTGCTTGAGCATGCGTTCCACAGTCCTGCAGTTTTTGGATCCATATGCGCAATCTGCTCCATATTTTTCGATTAATTGGACTGTTAAAGGACACATGTTGGCTCGTTGTGGGTTGAGTTGTTTCCAATACTTTGGGTAGCATTGATATAAGTCTTCTTTTTTAGACTTCAAAGAACTTTACTCAAGTGTTAAAATGTCCTAAGTAATACATTTTCTTTGTTTATTGCGTCCATGCTAGCTTGTAGTAGAAGGACTATAGTCTTTACTGCCATCTTTTTGCTTTTTGGAAGCAACAGAGATGGAGGGCAGGTCAGAAATGAAGTTACTTATTTTTTCATTTGCATCTATAACAAATTTGTTGTCCTACATAATGTTTGCTATGGGACATTCAAAGATTCTGTTAGCTCGAAAGGTTTCTTTCTATTTCCTCCAATTTTGTTCCAAGATAGCATGCTTACGATATTCAAGTGTACTAGTAGTGACAGTAGAAACAACATTAGAAATTAACTCTTAGGGTTCTCTGGACTCTTCAATAATCAAATTCAAACGAACAGTATTTGAAAGATTTGTGATTTTGGCATAAGGCTCATTTTTGGCTGATTTATAGAACTTTTTTCAATGACCGTGGCATTCTTAAGACCTCAACTATCATGCTTCCATTCATATGTTTTTCTTTATTTTTTTCTTTCATGCAGTTCTGGAATTTTATGGTTATTTCTCTTTTAATTAATATTTTTTCATATGAAGAATTTGTCTAATATATCCATTACTTTAATCTGCCTTGGCACTGTGATGACATTGTTTCAATGCCTAAAGCGTTGATACAAATACATGTGAAGTGTTGAGAGGAAATTTTTTGAGCTATACAAATTAGGGTTTTGGTTTGTTGAATTAAAAATATTTGGGAGCTAGGTTTCGAAAATTAAGGATTCAGATCTGTCTCTCAACAGTAATGAGATTAAACAAACAAAATGAAGGTTATTACCATTAGTTTCATTCCTGCCAGTTGGTGGTTACTTGGCATCACTCCACCTTGCGTTAAAAATGCCTTGTTCTTTTAAGGATTTGAGAAAAATTCAAATTCAGTTTCAAAGCTCTAATGCTTCATCTCCAGGATCATGCAGCTTAGAAATCCTCTTAACTCCTTGGTAGTGAGGAGAGTTGAATGCATAACCTACATATCTTCATCACAGGTTCCAATTCCATCCACCTTTGCATCCCTTGGTTCCTCTTTGTTTTGATTGTAGCCAGGTTAAGAGGTTTTGTAATATTCAATAAAATGTGAGTCTTCCTTCTACACATATATTTTTAATCTTCCCGTGAGTGTAGGGAAGTAATTTGCATTTTCAAGGATACGAATAGCTGTAATAGTTGAGCAGTTAAATATTTTGTTTGCTAGTGGGTTGTGTCTGTGGTGAAGCTTATTCCTCTTTAGCATTGCAGTTTGTTGTATCAAAGGTATATAAAATATTCAGTTACTCACTTTAAAAAAAAAGATTCAGTTACTTTATTACGGGTCCTGGTATAAAATTTTCATCAACAGCTGCTTGTTATTGTATTTTAAACTATTGTTTTTCTCATGCTTCATGCTCTTCCTACATTATTTTAACGGGTCAACATTTGTTATGTCAGACCATTGATACATGGATTAAACTTGCTTATGCCCTGGCAAGACAGTGGTTTGGTGTATACATCACTCCTGAGGCACCAGATGATGGTAAGTTGATGCAGCATGTAAATATATATATATATATATATTGCACTAGATTGGGGTTAGTGAAATATATTTCAGTAAGGTATGAAAGAAAATCTATTCACGTAACAGAAATTTAGTTGCTTAATGCCTGTTATCAGAGTGGCTGTTGGATGGGCTTGCTGGATTTTTGACGGATACTTTTATCAAGCAATTTTTAGGAAACAATGAGGCACGCTATCGAAGATACAAGGTTTGTTTTTTCTGCAGTAACATGCATATATCGCATATCCTATGACTTTTTGAAATATGAAATAGTTTTTTAGTGTGTATACGAATCATATCAATAACCAATGGCATGTTCTGGCTGAGGCCTTGATAATTACTGGTGTGATTATTTTGGCAACTGGACGAGTATTTTGCACTGTGATTTTCACCCTTTCTTGCCAATTTTGTTTGATGTTTGTTGTTATCAATTTGTCCTTCATTTTTATTCAAAAAGAATTTGTCACCCTTTGGACTCTGCGTTTTTATTTCTCCCTATTGTTAAAGATGCTCCTCTATCATCAGCGTCTTTCATTTGAAGGAAGATTTGGAATGTTCAAGGCCAATACTTCACTACAAGCTAATTGATAAATCCCAATTCCCAAATAATATAAACAACACCTTACTGAGCTGACATTTCAGTCATTCATCAAATTCATTAATTTTTGTATTGTCCTTCAGATAATCCTTGTAGAACTTTTTACTTGAGTAAATTAGTGTTTTTCATCAAGATTCAATGGCATGAAACATGGGTAATCTGTTGTCAGGGACAGGCTGTAATTTTTTTATTCTGAAATGGCTAAAATGAGAATAATCATATTATGTGGGTTCAAACTGATTGGGAGCTGTAGGGGTTTTTCTAACAACAAGGCTTGCAAATATGGTAAAGATCTTGTTTATCCTCTTCTAACACTACCCATTTATCTTCACATTGGTATCTGTGTTGTCCCAGAGACACAGCTGGGGTATATGGGGTTCTCTAAATTGATTAAATATATTTTATCTTCAAATCCTCTGTTGTTAATCTAGGAAGGAGGAAAAGCGAAAGCACTTTGAAATGTTTCTTTAAACCAAACACAACCAACTATCGGCCCTGCTATGAAAAAAAAGAGAGTCCGAAACAGTGACACAACCTGGAGAATGGAGCAAGGAGACGATGCTGGTAATGGAGGAACAATGAGGTTGTGGGACTTGAAGGACAGCATGCCTCTGTGTTCAGTAGGCTGAAACGATGAACTGGCTTGTTTGGTGGACAATGACGCGAATCCATCTTGTTTGCTGGGTGTTAAGATGACAATGACAGATTGCACTGGAAGAAATGATGAAAGATGGCAATCGGGTCTCTGGACTGGATTGGTGGCGCCTTTGCAATCTTGGCATTTACGATAGTAGTAATGCCATGTTGGATGTACAGTCATTTTTTCTTTGTAAATTTAGTTAGTTGATTAATTCAATTTCAAATATTTTGACGGTTCTTGCATCTGCATGGATTTGGTTTTGGCTCTGGTTTCTGCATGATGCATACATGGATTGAATATTTGAAGTATTTGTTACACTTCTATAGGCTATATCTCACTCTGAGACTAACACTGTTGTTAATTTGAGATGTAGGCAAATTGTGCTGTTTGCAGAGCAGATGACACTGGGGTAACTGCTTTAAGCTCCACTGCTTCTTGTAAGGATTTGTATGGAACACAACGCATTGGTTTGTACGGTAAAATACGCTCTTGGAAGTCTGTAAGTTCAACTGGAGTTGCCTCTGTCTCTCTTTAACTTTCAATATCTTTGTTTCCATTTTTTGGTCCCCTAATTCTTTTTGACCAATTGCTTCATATTCATACAAGGTGGCAATTCTTCAAATGTTGGAGAAGCAGATGGGCCCGGAGTACTTCCGTAAAGTAAGAGTTCTAGCACCTTAATGTTTTGATCATTTGATTCATTATATAATCATGATAAGCTTCTTGTTTTTTTTACTGATTTTCTTGTGTATTGTACTGTATTTCTTTCATTAGCCTCTTCTTTCGCTTTCTCAAGACCTAGGAGTTCTCATGATTTTTGAAATACTTTTACGCGATAAGTTAGGTTTTCTGAACAGTTGTTTTCCTGAAGGTGGATTCATAACTGCCTTGCCACATAGATGTTAATTTTCGGGCCTGTTGAAGTATCTTGCATTGAGAGAATGTGAAGTGAATGACCAACGGATAACTTAGCTAGGCCCTGCATTTGATTAAGCTTGATATTAGAGTTTGTTTGGTCTTGGGGCTATGTGACCTATTTGTGTGTCCTCCTAGTTAACTCTTGGTCTATACTCATTGCTGCTGTGTTTTCCGGCTTGCAATAAAAGGGAGTGTCAAAGTATCTCTCTCTCTTTTTCCTTTTCTTTTTCATAAGCAAAGGGTACTTTTATTAAAATTCCCAAGAAAGGAATAAAAGTACAAACACCAAGTGTCGAAGTATCTCACATAGAAAGAATGTGAAGTTAATAACTACATAGTAAACTAGTTGGGCCCTCTGCTTAATAGCTCATGCTTTTGGGTGGGAGAGAAGTTTAACAAGGCATTAAGTGGCTTGGTGGTGGCTGTACATGTCTGAGCAACTGCATGTTTTTGACTCCATAGGCGATACATGTAGAGTGAATTTGACATGCTAGCTAGATGAAGCCCGGATATCATTCCTTCTCATTTAGCTTTTAGTTGCTACTCCAGTCTCCATACATTACTCTTTTTTACCAATGATGTACTGTAGAGTGTCAAACCCCTCACTTCAAAAAAAATATATATATATATATTAATATAGGGTAAATGACTTGGTTGTTGTTGTTGTTAAATGACAAATAATGAAGTAAAAGGCTTTTCAGTGGTAAATTAATTCTTCTTAAGAAATAGTTGTATCGTGATATTTCTAAACTAAATTGATTCAACACTATTAATGGGCTTCATCCATGCCTAATACGAAAGTAATTCAAAGCTATAGTTATTGAGATTAAATTTATATTCATTCCTGATTAAATTTCAGAAATAACAGACATAAGTTATAATTTTTCTGAGCGTTGTTCTGTTAATAAAATTATGGACTTCATGATACAATTGAATTGAGAAACATACTGTAGTTTATCAATTGCTTTGTAACACTAGTTATTGCAGAACCAAATCTGGATGTTGCTGATACTTTTTTTTTTTGTGTAACACAGATTTTGCAGACAATTGTTTCACGCGCTCATGATACAACCAGATCTTTAAGATCTCTAAGTACGAAAGAGGTGGTTACATTCTACCATACCATGAAAGCCTACATCATATATTAGTCTTGCCTGTCAACATGCCAGTTGATATTTTTATCCCAATTTGTCTCTATATGAATTTGTATCATTAATGCCTGAAACTTTTGAATTGATATGTGATTCTGTCAGCTCATGTAAATCTGTAGCTTTGTCTTGTTGATGTCTAAGACTCTAAGGTGATATGGAGTTCCCTTTTTAAACAAGAAAGAGGAGAAAACTTCGTATCTTTAAAAGAACCAAAGAACATACAACCTTGTAGATGAAAATCTTTTATCTTTACTGATGATCTGAAATGTCTGGTGCATGCAAATCATGCGCCCTTATTTTCTTGTTCTGTTGATTGGTGTATGCACTTCAGAGTTGTTTTAAATATTTAATTTATAAATTGTGTGATGCAGTTTCGGCATTTTGCAAATAAGATTGGAAATCTTGAGCGGCCATTTCTGAAAGAATTTTTTCCTCGATGGGTGGGATCGTGTGGGTGTCCAGTACTAAGGTATGCAATATGATTTGTATAGCTACATATTTTTCTTATGCACATGTTCGTATTCTTTTACTTATTAAATTGTCAAAATTGTATCCTTCTTCTGGACCTTGATTTACCAGGATGGGGCTGTCCTACAACAAACGGAAGAACATGGTTGAATTGGCCGTTTTACGTGGATGCACTGCTATACCTGATTCAAGTATATCTTTTATTAATTCTAACCCGAATTCTGAGAATCGAGATGGAGATATTGGATGGCCTGGGATGATGAGTATCAGGGTTCACGAACTTGATAATACGTCAGACTACCCAATTTTGCCAATGGCTGGAGATACTTGGCAACTAGTTGAAATACAGTGCCATTCAAAACTTGCTGCTAGGCGTTTTCAGAAGCCCAAAAAGGGTTCGAAACCTGATGGATCTGATGATAATGTTGATGCTACACCTGCTTCCAGGTACTTTGCTATTTCATTGGGGTTAAGTGGCTTTTCTCGTTGAAACAAGACGTAGAAGATCTGTTGGTGACTGTTATGCTTATTTATTTTATATTTAATTGTCTTACAACAGTGCGGAATCTCCCTTGTTATGGATTAGGGCGGACCCAGAAATGGAATATCTTGCTGAAATTCATTTCAATCAACCTGTGCAGATGTGGGTAAGAAATGATACTGCTCATGTCATGCAGTTACCATTCTCTCGGTTGTTTTCTGCTGTCCTTTACTGGGATATTCTTAGGGTAGCGGAAAGTGTATATTGCTTACTTTTTATTCCAAGTTGTCAATAGTCTTGATTTGTTGTAAAGTTCCTTTGACAACTGCGGGGACAATTTTATTCTGTAGACATTAAGCTGATGGTTTGTACATTCATTTATCTTTTCTTGACTCTGAGTAGAATTCCAGGTAGTCAAACCAACTTTTTTGCTTTGGTTTTTCTTGCTTCATATGGGGCTGGCATATGCTTGACCCAGTAAAATAGCATTGCCAAATGCTAATAATGAGGTACAAGACTCAATAGTCATCTCATGGTTTCATGTTAATGCCTAAATGACATTGCCAACCATGACATGGAAATGGAATATGTGTCCTAGAAAAACAAATCGAGATCCCCATTCGTATCCTCTCCCATCAAACTGTGCATCCCTAGTTTTCTTTGATGCCATTCTCCAGCCCCTTCCCTCTTTCAATATCAATAACATCTGAGAGTTAGAACAGGAACCAGAGTGGTGAAACTCATTACAACATAAGCTTTAGTTGCTGATATGTAAAAGCTTGTGCTTTATATTCAAAATCTATCCTTGGGATGTGTAGATTGTGGTGTTATGTATTGTAAATCAAATAACCTAGAGACAGCCATTACAATGGCGAGGTCTAAGATTAGATGATATACTTTTAGCTTCTATTTTCTCTGGTTTAACAATCGTACCTGAAAGTTGAAGTTGCATATGTTCTTGTTCTGTCCCCATCCAAGTTACATTTAAGTGGGGCAGACACTTATTTGACTCTGCCTTCATTTGTAGCATGTCTTTTATGTACAGGATACAAATTATTTAAGATAAAATTTAAAAATTGAGAAGAAATTGAGTCTGAATGATACAGAACCTGAGACGAGTTCACGTACATGATACAAATTATCTTAGATGAATTTAAAATTGAATGAAGCTCTAGTCTGAATGATCCAAAACCTAAGGCAAGTACTGAAGTACCGGCACAGACTCACCTAGCCATAATTATAAGGATCCATGATTCATTGAGGCGTGGTGATTTGAGTGTCCTTTTGTGTGTGGCTTTTTCTCCTTTCCCTCTCTGGCACGAAGGGGGCATTTAGTTATCCCTTTCTGCAACTCTCAAAATCTTAGTTTACATATCTAATCATATTTGATTGCTTGAGCTACCAAACTGTTTGATGGTGCTCATAGATTGGCATTACATGGCTTCTTTGTATGTTTTAAATGCTATGGTGCTGATTTATCTGTTTTCTGTAAAAGTACCCACCATTTGGTTAATAATCATTTCTGACACTGGGATGCTCTTACAGATCAATCAATTAGAGAAAGACAAAGATGTTGTTGCCCAGTCACAAGCAATTGCATCTCTAGTGGCACTTCCACAGATTTCATTTTCTGTTATCAGTGCTCTGAATAATTTCCTTTGCAACTCCAAGGTATATACTACTCTCAGATGTATAGTTGGTGTCTTACTATTCATATTAAATGTTGTGTGACTATCATTTTTCTGTTTTATCAAGGCCTTCTGGAGAGTTCGAATTGAGGCAGCATATGCATTGGCTGATACAGCATCTGAGGTAATGAGAATTGTGTTGAAGTTGGTGAAATAAATCACACATTGGAAAAATATGAAATAAATAAGCTACCTGTAATGGTGCAAGTGAAACTCTACTAACAAAGTTGACCTTTTAGTAGTGGAAGCTCAAACCATTGTGTGTAGCCTATCATCAAATTTAACATGGTATCAAAGCTGATTTTGACTCAGGCTTGAGTCCGTTTATATTATCTCCTCTTTTGGTGTTCGGCCTGCTTGCAGATGGACATGCCTGCAGCGGCTCACGTGTGGAAGAAAATTACCTACACGTGAGGGGAGTGTGGATTGAAAAGGCCCCCGATTGTGCACATGTCAAGTTCAACGATAAAAGAAAAATGTGAGACTGGCACGTGAGGAGGAGCATAGAAGTGGGTGAAATAAATTCCACATTGGATAAATATGAAGTAAATAAGCTACATATAATGGTGCAAGTGAAACTATACTAACAAAGTTGACTTTTTAGTTGTGGAAGTCCAAACCATTATGTGTAACCCATTTTAAAATTTAACACATTGTTTAGCTCAATTTTTTCACTAAGCTCTGATAGTTCTTACGAAGCTGGTTTCTTAAAGTAGTGCACCCTTGTTCAGCATTTGTGATTCCTTGACCTAAGAGCTGGTACCAATAAAAAAGCATTATATTATACTTGCTCCATCTTTCTTAGTTGCAGTTGTTTCTTTCTATATTGTGATATTCCTAATGGTTTATTAAAATTAATAGAAGAAAATTGGTGAAGTTCGCATAATATCCTCGATTTAACTTTTCCATCAGGGAGTATGGATTCATGTACATAGAGATAGTTGCTAGTGATCAATCTTAATCATTTGAAACTAGAAAGGTCCCTGAGCTCTATCTTTGTCTGCTGTTGAGTTATAGTGAAAGGAAATTGTGCATGTTTATGGCTTTATGCTCTTATTCTTTCTAGATTCATGTTCATTGAGTTTGGCATCAAAGCTTGGTTTAACTTCTTGAGTGGTTTGGTCCTGCAGGAAACTGATTGGGCTGGTTTACTCCATTTGGTGAAGTTTTTTAAAAGTAGGAGGTTTGATGTAAATATTGGACTACCAAAGTAAGATTCTTGAGTTAAATAGATTGAACTTATCAAGCTTGCTATACTGAGTTTCAACATTATTTACTAATTTATTTATTTTAATACTATCCTGCCAGGCCAAATGACTTTCATGATATTCCTGAGTACTTCGTTCTTGAGGTAATGCAGTGAGGTAGGATGTATAATAAGTTGTACATGACGCCATGTGTGTGGTTATATGGTTTCTCTTTAATACTTGTCTTGTATTATAAATTGCAATTTGTTCTTGCCTAAATGACTCTGAATTGTAGCATACTCAGTCTGGGATCTTTGCTGATGAAAAATGATCATCTGAGTCTTGAATTCAAATGACTTTGATCCAATCTAAATCAGAAATATTTAATGTAAAATGTATTTTTTCTAGGATAGTCTTTCCGAAGGAAAATTGGCATGGTTATGAAACATTTTTTGGGGATATAGTCTGTAAAATGTATGTAGTTTCAGAAAGAATGTTTGCTTCTATATTGGAGCTTTTTTTTTTGTCTCTCGTCTAGTCCTCCTTAAACATGGATATTATGAAAATAAGTTATAGATGATAATTTGGAGCATCAAACCAAATTGTTCCTTTTGTGGCAACCCTGAGGTTAGTGGTCTGCATATGTTACAGGAGTGACAATACAGAGGTTGAGGGCTTGTATTTGTCTTATTTCACGGATAAGCCAGTGGTGCAATGGTTTTTGTATTTGCTGGTTATGTTAGAAGTGGATTTGATAGCTATCATTGCAAAGAGGTAGTTGCAACATGGTAGTATGGTCTTGAAACTGGCAATTGCATTTGTTGTAAATTGAGTGTCATAGTTATTAGTTTACTATTGTTTCTTGTGACAGCTTAGTTGGTGATGCTAGTCAACCGGTTATTCGTATTGAGGTTTAAAAATATAAATAAATATATTGATTGGGGGAGAAGAGAAAGGTGGGGGTCCTTTTCTCCCCTCTTTTTATGTTTAATATGATGGATGACATGAAACACGAATACGGGTACGAGTACCCGGTACGACTATTTTTCTAAAAGCCTAGGTACGGGTACGGCGGGGTACTTATAAATATATGTATAACATGTTTAAAAAAAAATTATGACTAAGTTACAAGAAGTCAGATTGTTTTTTTTTGTTTTTTTTTTGATACAAACATAAAACTTCATTCAATAGAAGGTAGAAACTGGTTGTATAAGTTGGCAACTAGTTGTGTATCAGTGTATGAATTTTGTATATTTAGAAACTTCATTTATTATAATGAATATGAAGTAGTGAAGTATATATTTTAAGTTATTATTTTTGCTTTTCAATTTTTTTTAACAATACATTTTAAATGACATAGAGAAGAGGAAGTCTCTTAATATTCCTTGGCTGAGAATATAATTGCCATTAAATTATGTATATTTAAAATAAATTTTAAAGTACCCATAGTAATGTTGACCGTACCCACACCGTACCCGAGCCGTACCCAATTCTTTTTTACTGTTCATGTCGCTTGGGTAAGTACCCAACGTACCCAGGAGTACCCACGGAGTACCAGTACCCGGTACCGATAGGTCCTCCTCTTAGGAGTACCCGTGCTTCATAGATGGATGTAGTAGCAAACCTTGATGTTAAATTTCCCCAACCCAAAGCCCAAGTTAATTTGCGGAGAGTTCAATTAGTTTGTTAAGATATTTGAATCTCCACATTTAATCGATATAATACATCAACACGCGGGTCCACTATAGGTGGGGAGGCACATGTCTAGAGTCTAGACCAAAACTTACTCTGATTTCATCTTAATTTTCCTCCGACCCATAATTCTAAGTTCATTGGTGGAAGGTTCAGCTTGTATTTAAGTATGTTCAAAGTTTACAATCCCTACATTGAACCGATACAGGTTACATCGACACGGAAATTTTAAATGAAACATTGTGATGTTAAATTCTATGACTATGTAGGTCAATCTTTTATGACAAATGCATCATAAGTAGCAGTTAAGTTTAATTTAGTTCAGATTGACAACGTTAAGGTTATACTCTCAAGAACACTGATATGTTAAAAAAATATTGCAACTTTTATTATTAGATTTATTTTTTACTGTCATGATAATTTTTTTGACATATGATGATCTGTACTTTGATAAAACAACAGAAAAGAATCAATTCATATTTGAGCACTGTGTCTCATGTATCTACAACACCACATATGCCCACAATTGGTTGATTTTTTTAATGATACGATCGTGTTAGTGGTGCAGTGTCGATATTGCAACTTTAAGATAGTTTTATTGATGTAGTACTGGAAAAAAAAACATTACTGAATCAATACTGGTAAAAATTTAAGCTTCTGTTGTAAACTGAAAAGCACTATTATTCTTCTATTCTAAACTTCTATAACTTATTTAAGTCTGTTAAAAGTTGTTATTTCTATCTTTTTTATGGGATGATGGTCTCTTGTTGCTTTTACGTTTGTTGAATCATTATTTTGAAGATAGTTTGTAAACTGTATTTGTAGATGTGGATCTTCCTGCTGGTACTAATGCCAATGCAAGTGCAAATTTTGCCATATGAATTGGTTAATGTGTGCTCAGTCTATTCTCTGCTGTATTATTTGGTTACTTGTAGCAGCTATTAGCTTTGTTAAAGCTGAAGTCTATGATCTCCTTGAAAGTTGCACTTGCACTTGACCTAGGAGTTTTGAATTTTAAGTTATCTTTGGTTACAATTTAAGCAACTCATTAACTCTTGTAACCTTTTTCTGTTTCTTATTTAATATTACAGGCCATTCCCCATGCCATAGCTATGGTCAGAACTGCAGACAAAAAAAGCCCTAGAGAAGCAGTTGAATTTGTTTTACAACTGTTGAAGGTGGCTTTTCTCTTGTTTATGTACTTATGAACAGGAACATAGATATTTAAATATGATGTCATGTTACTTGATTTATAATGAAGTTTCTGCTTCTGGAATCTGATAGTTTAGTATTTAGCTCCAAAGTAGGTCTTGTAGCTGATCATTTAGTATAGTGGTGATTGTGGACGTACTTGTGCTTGCTTCTCAAGGAAGCATATTGCCATTTGGGCTATTTCTATTTTACTATGGAAGGCATGTTGGTCGAGAGAGACATGAGGCTGATGTTATTTCAGACCTTAAAACAATGGCTAACCAAAGGTTATGCTTCTTCGTGTACACCTGTGTAACTTCAATTCCATTTAGGCTGGGATATTGCTTTTTAGCTCATGATGTTGGATGTAATTGGAATGTTCGTTATCCTAAAATATAGAGTTTCCTATTCTATAACAAACTCTAACAGTATGCATATGCCATTGTATTCTCTACACTTGCTCTTAACTTCCCTTTTCATATGTTTGTTCATTTTGCACTTGTACCATCCCCCTTCATTCGTATCTTTTCTTTTCTTTCTTTTTTCTTTTATGGTTTTTGAGTTAGACATTTCTTGTTGGTTATGTGATTACCTATACTAACTTCTGCATGTAAGTTTATCTCTTTCTAATGCATTGTTAATATTGTTGTTTAACAGTACAATGATAACAGTGGGAATCCATATTCTGATGTATTCTGGCTTGCTGCACTACTGCAGTCTGTTGGTGAACTTGAATTTGGGCCACAGGTTTGTGAATATTGTTTTCACTCATTTCTTGCAATGATCGTATCTTTAATATCCTCATTCTTTCTTAATCCTTCACTTCAATTTCTACTTGCCAGAATTTACCTCTTGTTACATCCTTATTGGATTTCTCTTTTTCCTTTTCTTTTTTTATTTGTGCTCAGGGTTTTCACAGAATTTGGGAATTGGGAATAAAACAGGGACATTCAGGGTTTAGATGGTTTTGGTGTCATTTAAAGAAAAAAAAAAACTAGGAATCAGAAAAACAAGTACCTGCTTCACACCAGTGGGATGTGTCTTGCTTTAGCACCCTTGGCATAGGATCAGAATAAATGCAGGCCAATAGTATTTGCTGGGAAATCTTGTTGCATGGATGATAGTTGTTATGTTTCAATCACCCTTATATACATACTAATATTATTAAACGTAGACATGCACTACTCAAGATATAAAATGGGACTAAGAGAACCCTACTAAACATCTGTCCATTGTATCTGGAAGACCTGGGAAATTCCAAATATATGGACCCTAGTATTTAATTAAGGCCAACTGTTTTCAAGCCGAGAAATGTGATAATATAAAACTCGATCCTACCTAAACTAGACAACGAGTTCCCAAAATCAAATCTAAGGAGTAATGCATGAGCGTTAGGGCATATATCTTGCCTTTCTATGAGTTTAATGGTGTCTTCACTGAAACCAGAATGAGATATGAACATTTGAAGAATGACTGCCAATTTGACAGAAACTTTTGCTGCTCTTGATAAATGAAAATTTGCTAGAATGCCCTTTTTTTTAGTTACCTCATCTGGCTCATTAAATATCATAAAATATTTTTATCATTTGTAGTAAATAGTAATTGAAACTACTAAATGGGCTATTCTATTTGTTCAGATGTGAGTGGTGGCATTCAATCCTTGTTTCTCTCTTAGCTCCTAGTACTTCTATGCGTTTTAGGAAATAAATGTGAATTCTCTTCTATTATATGGTTGATCAAATAGATATAGATGTCTTTTTTTGTGCTATCGCTACATGAACTGTCATATAAGTACATTTTACAATGTTCACTTCTTTTTCTTTCTATGATGGTAGTGTTCTTAGAGATAGTGGTTTGAATTTAGGTTCCCGCTGAATATTGTTAATCTTTACTCGAACCTAAAAGTTTAAACTATTATGTGGCTGACCCAATTAGTATATCAATTGATCACAAACTTCATATTCTTTTAATGTGGGATACTTTAACACTCCCCTCACCTGTAGGCCCACCAAGACTCAATGGGTCTTGCATGTGGACCAAGAAGCAATACAAACAGGTCACTATTAGGTGGATGTCCCAACTACTATATTAGGTGTTCACAAGCTTCCCATTCTTTCAATGTGGAATATTTAATCAAATACTTAATGGTGACCAATTGAAGTCATTTCCTTAATATTAATGTAGTTAGAAATTTTCCAAAGGTACTCAAATTAATCTTTGAAATTGGCTTGGATAATGTGGAAAATTTCTTTGGAAATCTTTTTATTCTGGGTTTTTTTTTCTACGAAAATGTAAGTAGCAAGGAATATTGGAGAATAAAATGGCGAAATAACTAAGTTATGTAAAATAAAAGTTTTACTTTGTTTGGATGATAAGATAAAAGTGGAGGAGCATAAAATATTGCCAAAAGAGATCAGCGCATACCTGCGCTTACCAAAGTATGCAGCAGTACAACTTCACTAAACTTTACCGAGCCCACCAGTATTACTAATCATGAAACCCTGCAAAGTCAATTCATGTTTTGATGGCATGATCAACTCATAAGGTGGCTTTATAGAAGCCAATCACCAATCTGTGCTGAGAATGAGCAGAATCCAACCTTCATTGAGACAACTTTGCCTGCAAAAATCCACCTATTTTTGTGAGATCTTCAATTTTGTTGCAGTCAAAATCTCAAATGAAATCCAGTCACTCCACCGTCCACGTGAGAAACAAAATCTATATATTGTTCTTGATGACTATGATGTTGTAGGCTCTGGTGAACAATTCACAAATTACATAATCCCTGGTATAAGATGATTGTAGGTCAATTGTATTGGTGGCCTATGGAAACTCCAGAATGTTTTCAAGATTAGTGCGAATTTGGAAGTTATTTATGCATGACTTGCCCATAGTGTCTCTGCAATAAGTTAGTATCCTGTACATTTGTTACAACACATGTGTATGAGGGGATATACAACACTAACTAACCTTTCCTTAATTTTTCTCAAAATAGAAAGGACACTTAATTTGGGACGGAGGGATTATTATTTTTAACAATACCTCCTATTTTCATTGAACCAAACACTGTTACTGTACTTGATCTGTGTGCTGTTACTTTGATACTGTTTTATTTTCTTAAATTGTAAGAATATTTATGGTATGTATACTTTCTTCTCTTTTCCACCATATTTATTCTGATGACTTACCTTCTTGCTTTCTTGGCAGAGTATTCCCCTTTTATCATCTCTCCTTAAGCACATTGATCGGATATTGCAATTTGACAGGTGCATAGACTTTGTTATATTTTTTGACACAATGGATTGAATTAAATGATATTTGAAATTGATTGTTAAAATATCTGAAAATGGTTCTTACCAGGCTGATGCCTAGTTACAATGGGATCTTGACAATTAGCTGCATCCGAACTTTGACACAGCTTGCACTAAAGCTTTCAGGATATATTCCTCTTGTAAGTGTTTTACTAACCTTTTACTGCCCTGGAAGTGGTTCCAGTGTAAACGAAATACTGTTTTATATTGTTACAAATGTTGGCTATTTGGTGCAGGATCGTGTCTTCCAACTCATTAAACCTTTTCGAGATTTCAAAACTATATGGCAAGTTCGTATTGAAGCAAGCAGAGCCCTCCTTGATCTTGAGTTCCACTGCAAAGGCATTGATGCAACATTGTTGTTATTTATCAAGTATTTGGAGGAAGAGCCATACTTGAGAGGTTTTGCATTACTTTACAAAAGAACCATCTCTTTTTCATTAATAGTACCATAGAGGCATATTGTTACTTACTTCACATTCTGATTGCAGGCCAGGTGAAACTGGTTGTGCATGCGATGCGTCTATGTCAAATAGGAGGTGGATCTGATTCTAACGATGACATTAGAAGCCAAACCCTTGTGGCTTTGCTTCATCTCCTTGAAGGCCGTGAGGCATTCAATAATATCTTTCTTCGTCACCACCTGTACTGTATTTTACAGGTCCTTGCAGCAAGGTGTGTACCATTTTCATCTTGTGAAATAAATAGAAACAGAAAAAATATACTCCCTCCGTCCGTCTTGGTTTCCATTTTGAGAAAATCAAAGAGAAGTTATTTCCTCTTGTATCCCCCAAGGACATGTGTTGTAACAAACTCTATTGGTATTTCATGCATAACTAGCTTCTTAAAAAGGGTAAGAGGACACTCATTTTGGGTAAAAATATGCAAGATTAACATGACACTCATTTTGAGACGGAGGAGGGAGTATTATCCTCTGATAGAATATATAGAAATGGGTGCTATTTCATTTTATATTTCCGTGTAATCATTGTGGAGAAAAAGGATGTGCATCTTGAGCCTTCTACATAAGAATAGAACTCTTCATGATTGTATCATTGTTCATTATTGCATGCAAATCAATAGCTGCATTCAATCATGGGTCGATATGAGATTTGATGAATGATTAGATTTTGATAAATTGATTTAATTAATTGGATGGTTTCAAGATCTAACAACCCTTTTTTAGTTAGTGAGATCAATAAAAAGTTAAAAACAAGAAAGCCTAGACTTCACACTGAATAATGTTGTTAGCATCAAAATGATTGCATGTATTTTACATTGAAGTGGTTCTCTGTCTCATGGAAGCTCACTCAACTTATCTATCAAATTGGACTGAGACATAGCTTATCACAATGGTTGTCCCAAGATCATTATGGCCACATCTTATAAAAGGAAATAGAAAGTATTATCTTTGCACTCTATGAAAAGTCGAAGAGGATATGTTTTGGGGGATAGTAGGAATGCATTGAATACGCTATGCTACCCTTACACAATCCAAGTAATTGCATGCATCATATACTTTTATTATTGAAGCCTCTTATTGGAATACTTGTTATGAAGAGTTGTCCATGCTACATTCATATAAGCATTTGAAGTTTCATTTACCTGGTCTTGCGAGTTCTCTTAGTTTTTCAATTGGAGAGTTAACGCAGCCCTAGAAGTCGAGACAATTTAAAGTTAACTAGCTTGAGATGTGGCCCATATAAACCATGTGACTGTACATAGAATGCTTCCATTAAATAGCATACTCTTCTCTTCTTCACTGAAACTTATATATTCTTTTCCTCTGAGACAGTGCATTGTTTTTTTTTTTTTCCTTTTTCAGGCCCCCAACACTTTATGGAGTGCCGAGAGATAGAACATTGCTTGTAGGTGATGTGGGAACTTGCGGTGAACCGAAAGGCATTTTTGGCACCCTTACTACAGATTTAAAGCCTACAGAACCTCCTGTGGACATTGTGACAGAGTTGAATGCATCGGAGCCTGTGGGCGTTGCGACTGAAGCCAAGCCTGCAGAGCCTGATCCCGTAGACACTGAAAAACATGAAAATGCTGGTTTGGTCGTCCAAGAAATCCCAAAGGGTGCAGATTCTGTCGGTAACAGTCTTGAACGGAAGATTTCCAAGGGAACAGATACCGTCTCCAACAGTCACGAACAAATAATTTCCAAGGAACTAGACAACATACCCAACAATAATGAACACAAGATTTCCAAGGAAATAGACAATGTATCCAACAGTCATGAACGGAAGATTTCCAAGGAAGCGGACACTGTATCCAACAGTCATGAACGGAGGATTTCAGTCAAGATTAGGATTAAACCATCTGCTACTACTAGTAGAGCAGTGGAAACTGTTGAACGGTCTCAAGGTGGGCATAATGAAACCGATCGCGGGGGGAGCAGTTCAGTTTCTGTGGATGCACCTCCCAGGAATTTGGCAGAGGCAGTGAGCATCAGCAATCACAATCACGAGGAAGTAAACTCCTTCCATCATGATCATGATCGCGGGTCTCGGATGACTGCCAGCATTGGCAGCGCAAAACTTGCAAGTGATGGTGATGAGCTTGGAAAAGAAAAAGAACTCCAGTGCACTGCTGAGTCGAGCAAAGTCCTTGCATACTCGAAACCCGACAATCCATCATCTCCTAACTTCATCCAAGACAGCAACATAGACGCTGACGCACAAAAATTCGTTAGTCTCCAGACTCTCTCTGCTCCAAGGAATGGTCTCGAGGTAGGTCCAGTTGCTGCAGCATCTCCTCACCGTAGGAAAGACAAGGAGAAGAAGAAGGACAAGGAAAAGAAAAGGAAAGGACGCAAAGATGATCCCGAGTATTTGGAAAAGAAACGGTTGAAGAAGGAGAAGAAACAGAAGGAAAAGGAACTTGCAAAGCTACTTAGTGAAACAAATGCAGCACCATCCCAAGTGTTGCCAAATAGAAAATTGGAACAAGAAGAGCCTAATGTGAAATCAGCAACTGTGAAGTTGAACCCAGCTGAGCCCAGTGGTTCCAATCCTCAAGCCACAAGAGCTGAGGTAGTAGAAACTGGCTCTGCTCCCAAGTTCAAGATCAGAATAAAGAACCGAATTCTCAATAAATCACAGTGAGTACTTTCTTACCGAATTCATCTCCACGAGGAAGATGAAATATCAATTTTTTTAACCTCCGGCGGAGCAGAGTGTTTTTAGTGGGGGAGACTATTTGTATTGACTTAGTTTTATAATGAAGTGTTGTGTTGCTACTGTTTCTTTTGTTTTAAAAATGTTGTAGCAAATTTGTAATGAAAGTGATGAGATGATATGCTAAGGCCGGAGGAGGGAAACTTCCTTAAACATGAACTGAAGGGACCAAAACTCGAAAGATAAATATCCCGAGGAAGGTCTTTCACCTGAAAGTTCTTTCTTGGACTCATAAAGAAGCCAAGAATGCAGGAAAGAAGCTTCCCGAGATCTTTCCCTTCCAGTGGGTCTCAAGCACCTTAGAATGTGAGTTTGGATGCTTGTGTAGGGTCTCGAGCACATCATTTTATAACTCATAACTCGTCACTTTAAAACATAAGTGATTCACCATAAAAAATTGGAAACAAATCAGCCAATTATAAAGCGACACGTGGCTCGCCTGGTCAGACAAAGAAATGATCAACCGGTCCGAACTCGTCGAAACGGTCCGAAATTCAACTCCTCAAAATATATTCAAAATTATACTCCTATTGAAGAGAAAAATACAAGGAGCACAACGGTTCGAACGGAAGTCCAATCGGATCACAAACGAACTCGAAATGAGCAAAAAACGACAACAAAAACCAAAGCACGCGAGACACACACGCAGCGCGTGTGTCCCACGCGCTCAAGGCACCACCAGCCACTGACACGTGGCCCACTATCTCCCACACATGTCCCTCCTCTCTCCTCCTCACCTCTCACATGCCGCCACCTCACTCCCACTCCTACTACAATACATGAGATGCTGAACAACCCAGCCTCCTTTCCACTCTCTTTCTTTTCTGTCCAACACAATTTCGCGCATGACACACAACAAAACTGCGCATGAGCCATGCAATTCGCGCATGACGTCACTCCCCACATCCATCTCCCTTTTATTCCTCGCGCATGACATCATCCTCCCTTCCTCTCCATTCCACACTCCAATTCGCGCATGAGCCCTCCCCTATTTCGCGCATGAGCCCACTTCCTCTCCTCTCTCCAAAACAAACTCCAACACAACCAAGCCACCACCTTTCTCCACTCTACCAAATAAATGAGACCAAACTACACATACCATTCCCACCAAACTCCAACACTTAATATTTATTTCTCTTCTCAAATGGATCACTCTCCATCCATTTAAAATATATTTTACACACACCAACTCCTACCGGCCGGACGACTACCGCTGGTCACTAGCCGGATGATGTCCCACAAAGCTACCACGGACGCTCGTCCATGGGCGGCGCGCTCCGCAAAGCCACCATGGACGCTCCTTCCATGGCCGGACGCTCCTTCCACGGCCGGACACTCCTTCCATGGCCAAACGCTCATTTTACGGCCGGACGCTCTCTCCACGGCCGAACGCTCCTTCCATGGCCGGACACTCATTCCATGGCCGGACGCTCCTTCCACGGCCGAGCACTCATTTTACGGCCGAACACTCATTCCATGGTCGGACGCTCCTTCCACGGCCGAGCGCTCATTTTGCAGCCGAACACTCATTCCATGGTCGGACGCTCCTTCCACGGCCAAGCGCTCATTTTACGGCCGAACGCTCCTTCCACGGCCGAGCGCTCATTTTACAGCCAGACACTCCCTCCGAGGCCGAGCGCTCATTTTACGGCCGGACACTCCCTCCGAGGCCGAGCGCTCATTTTACGCCCGAACACTCCTTCCATGACCGGACGCTCTCTCCGAGGTCGAGCGCTCGTTTTACGCTCGGACGCT
>JAYMTF010000713.1:0-31262 GCA_036897485.1 Pelargonium nanum | reverse complement strand
TTACTGCTTTGTAGTTATTAAGGCTACTTTTTAATTTCAGTTTTAGATCATTAGATTTGAATGAACTGATAGAATAAAAGTATATTCTTTGTCAATTTTAGCGCCTTTCGACCGGGTCGATTATTCCAAACTAAAAAATATAAAACATACAAAAGAGTTCAGAATATACTAGCTGTGTTTGTCTTTTTATCCTACAAATTATTTATTGAAGGAGAACTCAGAGTTGAGTTAAGAATGACTGAGTAAAACATATTAAGATATTCGATTAAGAGTTTTTTATAAAATAAAATTAGACTAAAAACCAGAGGGGTTGCATTCTTGAATAAGTTAGTAGCCTTGAAAAATTACTTATATAGAAAGATGCCTCATATCACCTAATTTTAAGTGCGTTTAAAACCTTTTATACTCTACCTGACCAAGACAAAAGAAAGGCGGGATTTTCGTATTCTGATCACCAGAAAATAAGACTAGTAGAGCGCACACTTCCGGATACAAATGACATTGGTTCAAACCCTATATATAAATTTAAAACATTCATCATTGAAAAGCGTAGGGAGGCGAAAGATTCCTTAGCGTTTCTTTTCCTAAACTAAACCCAGACTCACAAAAGTAGTATTTTATAGTAATTAGGAATGTCCTACAAAGTCTGACTAATGAATAATAATGTTACTTTATCTTAAGATAATAGTAGAGAAGGGGGCTGCGTCATATTACTTAATTTAATTCTTATTCTCTATGGATTTCTACTCTTACGAGATTCTTTTTTACTAGCATTTTTATTGGCAATTTAAAGTACAATTGGCATAAAAAACGAGACCCCCCTTATATTCATTGAAAATAGAGTTTACTATCGCCAATGAATGGTCTGGAAGCCAAGCTATATTATTTACTGTAAACTTTAGTACCTAGGCAGTCCTCAGAACCCCTTCGTAAAACTTCAATTAAACATATTTTTCCTATATGGGCCGATCTAGAATTAGAATTCTTGGCATTATTTTATAACTTATCAGTAACTGAAATCTAAGCTGAATTGAACATCCTAAACTGTGTCAATATCAACAGCTGTCATTACCTTCCTTTACAGAACTACTATGATAGTACTCCTTTTTTTCTTATACGTGCGGGATTCTTCAATAAAAATAGTTATAGAGGTTCTTTTTTATTAAAAAAGGTTATACGACAGCTTTTAGTAAATTTTTTTATTCCTTTTTCCGTAGAATACGAGACGACCTGGGTCCTGCTGTAGCTGTATAGGCACTTATTTATACCAAACATTCATCTCACTAATCACTAAGAATACTTTAAATTTATATTAAACAAAATAAACTAGATTACCGGACGCCTATAAGGTAGGGTAACAAGAAAGAGCAAAAGGGGTCCATTGATTAATAAAAACCTGCATCAAAGTTTTTTTGTAAGATATAAAAAAAGGACAGACACGCTTAACTTAGTTTTTTAGTTAAAATCGCTTTTTCTTAAAAGGTTTAATTTAAGTGCTTCCATTTCAAAAAGAAAAGGATATAAATTTTTTTAATAATTAACACATGAATAATTAAATTTACAGATAATAGATGTATTTTTAGGGGACACCGTGCAAATATCGACTTGTATACTACTGAACTTTATACATTTTAGAGGGAGACTATCTTAATTAACTAAACTTAGTTCTATTCTAATAGAGCGATTCCCTTTGTTTTTATAACAATTTATTAGTAAAGAAAAAGGTGAGGCGTGGCCGTTTTATCTTATTACTTCAAAAATACTCTTGCTAAAAGGAATCTCTTGGCTCATTCCATATTCGGTCAGTGTTAGGCGAGAAGCCTAATCGGACTCAATAACCTCAGATTGTTACAGCACAGCTACTTTTTGCACGAAATCCTTTGAGAATATATAAACAATGCTTCTTTACCGGGCAGTCTACTTGCAAACAAAAGTATAGACTACTAATAAATTTTTGCCCTAGAGTCCTATATTTCTTATTTACCTTTTTTTATGAGGAGCATGCACGTAGCAGCGAGGTTAAAGCATTTTGTACTTAGTTTTGGTACTTCAGTTCCAGATATAGCTTGAACCAGTCATAGTTATAATATTCTACAACCTTTTTCATAAAGCCAAGTTAGTTCTTTTAATATATCCTTCATAAACTAAACTTTAGTTTAGAGTTTCTGTAAGTTAAACAAACCAAAACTACATGCTATCGATATAACTAAACGCTGCAGTTTAAATAAATTATTATTATTTATCTAATTTTAAAAAGTCAAGGCAGGAAGTATTCTTATATTATAGGGAGTGCTTAAGAAAACCCCTTTATGTAATAGTATAAGTAGGGTATCATAAAGACTCTTTTTTTTATCTAGCAAAAAAAAGATACATGAATATACCCCGTTTGTGTGTACAAATATATATAATTAAAGTGATCTATCTATTTGAACTAAATCTTAAATTTAATTAGGTTCTTGTTACGAGTATTTTACTTTATTCAATTCAAAGGAAAACGTTTTAAAATATTTATGGGAGGGTTCGTAGCTCTGCTTTTCCAAGGGTTCTAAGGGGACCTCTGTTATCTCTTAATAAAAAGTATTACAGTATAGCGCTGTAAGAAAGCAAGGGCATAACACTCTCTAAAATTAATTAGATAATGTACTTAGCTAGAATTTATAGGGGTCCTCCTTTGGATAAAACAGAGGTTCGAATCAAGTTGATATAGCAGCATAACAAATGACAGAAAAACTAGAGAAGTTCGAGTACTGTCAACCGAGATAGGTAGGCTTTTCGAAAACGATACAAAATACAAGGGTTAAAACCCCGAGAACTCCGCTTATTTACAAAGGTGATATAGTACCTCTCGGTATATAATAAAGTACTCTAAAAGAAAAGTTAAGTATTCGTATTCAGGGACCATCGCCTTTACTACTACACAAGAAATTGAACAAAAGTAAAAACTACTAAAAACACACACAGGATTTTGCAAACAAAGAGAAAAAGGGTTCCGTAAAAAATACCAATGCAAGAGCAACTTTTATTACCGTATAATAATTGAATTCCCATTATATATGAGATATCTATTTAAAGTCTATAGCTTTTTCTAAAGTTCTTAATGAGTCACTGAGTTAGGGTTTAAGGCACCCCAAAACTCTTTTTTATTGGGTTTATTTGTTGTGCAACTAAAAGAACAAAATTATTTGAATTAGTACTTTTAGTAATGACTCTCACCCTTATAAAACTTTCTTGTTCTCGTACCTCTTGCTGGGGGATATATAAGTTCTTGCTAAAAAGAGCCTTTAAATTTTCTTAGCTTTACTTTTTAGTGATAAGTTTTGTACCTGAGTACATATCAACTTTACATAGTGCAACAATGCTTTTTTCGTACTAAAACTAAGAATTTTATATTGATTTGGTAGTATTGCTTCAGCGGCATTTACTCAAACGTCAGCGGACAGCTTTCAATCAAGATGTCAGCCTAGTTGGAAAAAGAGATTAGATATTGATCTTTATTACTCCTTTGTTTTCCATTCAATATAAGGGATAAAATGCCTTTTGATAAAGTTTTTTGTTCTATCTAAGAAATATTCTTCTTCTCTATTCAATTTTATGACTAAAGGAGTAATCCATATCTCATTTGAAAAGAGCCCCCGTACTGTTGCTATATCCTCATTTTTCTAACTAAAATATAAAATTCAGAAACCCTAGTTGTATTGTGCTGTACTTTTATTGCCAAAAAATATTGTTAGAGTTTTGCATTATAGCAGGCACGGGAAAAAATAATATTCTACTATAGCTAAAGTTTTATGCTTATATATGGGTTTCAAGTTAAAGTAATTAGAGATTCCTTATATATCAGTCAAAAAAAACTTTAGTAATTAAATCACTTAGACTTTGGTAGTGTAGGTAGTGAATTTATAAAAATAAATACTATTTTTAAATAATATTACTTTTTTAGTAAAAATAGAGTGAACCCCGTTGAATCATAACTATTTCATGTAACCCTTTTAACTCCAGTTGAGGAGCCCCTCACAATCTGTTAAGAAAACAATACCAGGACTAGCAGCTGAACCCATTAATGATACGCGGAGATCCTAAAAAAGGGTACGCTACATTATGCTAACTCTTTCCCAGTCTAGCTAATAAATCCTATTTAAAGAAAATAACTTGTTTTTACGGGATGGCAATCAAACTCTGGAACCGGGGTTCTCGCAGGCGTAAGGATGGTTTTATCAGTTGCTGTAGTTCTTAGGATAATCGAGAGAGTCAGTCAACAAAAAGAATTCTGTCTAGTGTCTTTTCTTTATATGGGATCCTCTATTGGATATTATCCGGGTAACAAGACCCCTCAACTAAGTACTTCAAGGAAAAGGTTTCTTTAATGTTATTTATCATTCAAGAGTTAATCTTGCTTTCTCCTTTTCTTGTGAGGTGAGTAATGCCTGCAAAAAATGTATGCAAGGATGGAGAATGTGCAGTTTATAACCTAAAAATTTAGTTGAGATATAAATTTCAAGAGCAAGGTAAATGAGCCCAATAGCCCTTCTTTTATATGGTTTTTTGCATCTAGATATGGTTACCCCTTACAAACAACAGAGGTATATAAACAAGTGAAAATCCAGGGCTCTAAATTCGATTTAACGTAAAAATTCTTGTTGAGAGTTTTCCGGCTTTCAGCACCCAGCTTCGGTTTATAGAGACAAGCTAATATAGGCTAAAATTCTTCTCGGTGTAGATATTCCAGAACCAAAAGTAAAGGTTAATTCTTGAGTGTAACCCAGCATTTCACCCCCTTTTTAAGAGTATTCTTATGAAACAAAGGATTTCGGTTTTAAATTCAATATATCCTAGAAAATATATTAAATAACGATAAGACTCCTTTGACTTCAGTTCCCTACGCTAGAGTTAAGTCCTGTTAGTTAATATAAAGATGAGAACTGATTAGAGCAAATAATAAAGTATTGCCGCAGTCCGCTTGGGGTTTTCTGCAGCCTTTGGTTTAAAAATCCATCTGATATTGAGGTATCCAACGAGAGAAAAAAAAGAGTAGACCTTCTAGAAATAGCATCCTATTACAGCACCAAGACGAAGAACTAAATTCCTAGAATAATAAAAAAGCTTTCACAAAGTTGTAGTTAAGGGTTCATCAAAGTAATAAAAGGCTAATAGTAGCAAAAACTCTTCCAATATCCAGTTTAGTTCATAGCTATTAAAATTTTTTATTTACCCCATATATAAGGGGCTTTACATAATAAATATAAGAGGTAAGCCTTCGCTATTCTTTTTCTCCAAGGCTTTAACCTACAACATCTAGATAAAAAACAAACCCAGGCGGCATGCGCAGGTTCAAATAGCCCTATTAAGGATAATCGTGATACGAGATACTAATTGTAAAAAAGTGGCGAACAAGGCTTTTAATTTCGGGACAATAGACAAAACTAAAAGGCTAGTACTTAATCAATATGAGAAAGGCACCCTAAAAATAGAGAATAGGCAAGTTAATAAGTTTCGGGTTAAAGGTAGTTTATAGGACTTTAAGGGGGTGCCGTTGTTTTCCTCCAAAAACCATATAATATGGTTATTCTGTGAATTAATCCTTATTTCCCGGTACATGTTTTCCCTCAACTCAGTTTTAACAAGATAAAAGCACAAGTCTAAGAAATTGGAAAATTAATTTTAGGCTTAGGGGTTAAAAGAGGAGTCCTTTATAGGTGTACTTATCTTAAACCTTTAGATCTATTTTCTTTGATTAACCGAAATTCTGGTTAAGATAACTTATCTCAGTAGGTCTTAACTTATAGGATAGGAATTCCACTTTTTATTTTATAGGATAAAGATATTACTAAGGTTCAGGCAAAAAGGGGCTCTTGAGGCATCCATAACAGGGAGATCTTAGGGAAGTCAAGACCCCACGAATACAGCGTAAAGGCAGTTTTCACTTCATCTTGTAAAAGGGAAACTTATAGTGATACATCTGCTTATCAATTATCAAAAGCACTAACATGAATACTTGAGGAGCTCAGATATTTACAATAGATTCTATCTAGAAGGATTCCCCGCCGGGTTTATAGGTTACCTTTTTTAATTCCAAACAATACTATTGATTTTCTACAGAAATACAAGCAAAAGGAGAGGGACTAGTATAAAACTATCAAGAGCAAAGTCTTGGATCAGTCACAACACCCTTTATCAAGAGGGTATAACCAAAAGATTTTCTTTAGTCCTATTCTAAATATAAAATATAAACGAGGCTCCCTTCTTGTGATATTGAAGTTTGGGTTAATTCTCAGTCTATCGGGCATTGAGCTTTTCTTAGACATTCCTTATACATACGGGTAAGACCAAATACCCCCCGAGAATACCTATTCTAAATTGCTTCGAGCAAAAAAAAAAAAGGGCTTATAACTCCGAATCCATTCTAATCTAATGGGAATTTAACTGATTTATATATTAAACAAAAAAGTTTTAATTCTTATTCTGGAACCTACCTACTATACCACTAAAAGCAAAAATTATAGTTATCAAAAACTAGTCTAAGATTTTTTAAAATGAAAATCTAGCTACTTTTCAGCCTCATAACCAAAAAGTACAAAAGTATGATAATAAGGTAGAATATTTTAGGGGTTTCCTTGTAAAGCTAGCTGTGTTATCTCGAGGGTGTAGATGGTTATAAGGTTCTAAGTCCTTTTAATAGATCAAGGATTTCTTATTTCTTAAATTAAAGTGATTTTTCTCTCTTGAGTTTAAGGGCAGCAGCTAAATACAGGGTCAACGGGGATCTTTTTCCGTTTTAGTATAATATAAGTCATTGCAGCACATAAAGGTAACACCTATATATCCGGTTTGAACGAGCTCAGATAAGATAATTAGAAATTTAACGAAAACATTCTATAAAATTTAGCCTAACAATAGTTTTCATTTCAGTGTTTTTGTATTATCAAATTCAGGATTATGAAGGAAGGAGGCAAACAAATTAATCCGGGATATTCTGAATATTTAAAAAGTAGTTGCCGGGGACCTAAAAAAGGAAGTGCTAAATTTGATGCGTCTTAAGGATCTCTCTATTATAAATTAGAACTAACTATGCGCAGTAGCCAGTATATGAAAAAGATGTGGTATACGCTATCTCCCTTTGAAAAGGATTTCTGAATCCAACTAAATAGAACAAGATTCCTTCCTTTCTCTTACGATATTCTACAAACACTAGATTTTATTATGTAGCTACCAATAGTTTTGATCACCGACTTACTTTAAGATAGCTATAGTAGTACTTATTTTAAGTTTTCAAAACTGTTATAGAGTAACCAGAAATGTGTCTCTTTGAAATAAATCACAAGTTAGCAAGAGCTTATCCTTATACTTTGCAGTATATTCAAAAAAGCATTATTTACATTTCTCGAATTGTAGTACTAAAATTCCTAATTACAGGAGCCTAGTATTAACTAAATAATAACTGGATAACTATCTCAATCTGAAAGTCTTTGGTGCCCTGCCCTTGGCTTTTTATTTTTGATAATTTGTGCTAAACTGCTACCTTATAAAATCCTGGCATTCTTTTTATGAATCTAGGGGACCCCTTATAGTTAGTTGAAAAGAGGTATTCCTAAATAGAAACTGTAACAGTATCCGAAGAAAGGGTCAAGACACACTTTATTGGTTAACTTTAAAACTTCTCCTTTATCTTGAACAAGGAAGTTAGGATCCCAACTCTTTGCTCAGGTTGTCATTCAAAGTACATTACTTTAAAAGTTGTTTGTTATATATAAGCCAGCTCCTTTTGAGGTATTGGAACTTGGTACTACTAGTTAGTGCGAAAAACTTAGATAGGAGGATTGACGTCGATTATT
Organism: Pelargonium nanum; assembly: GCA_036897485.1. Classification (NCBI taxonomy): domain Eukaryota; kingdom Viridiplantae; phylum Streptophyta; class Magnoliopsida; order Geraniales; family Geraniaceae; genus Pelargonium; species Pelargonium nanum. The sequence goes on along the minus strand of JAYMTF010000713.1, from coordinate 23,433 downwards.
AGTAACCCTATTTTGTTTTAAGCAAATTTATATAATTAGGGGAATCCGCAGTTACCCTATACTTAGGAGCCCCCATGAAAAGATTTCTTTAGACTCCTAAGACTATTCTCGAAAAGCGGACTTATACAACAACAAGGGGTATCCTATTGTCAGGATTTCCTTTTCACTAGCGGAAAGCTCTCTAATAGAAACTAAGTCGAATAAGAATTTTTTGTAACAATACGGGTTAGCTATCGGGGGTCGGCCCCAGTACTTGCAAGAATATAGAACTCAATTATAAGAGATGAAAGTTAATATTGTTTGTTAGATAGTACGGGATTTTACTACTATTGACCAGACTTTTACTTTAATATATGTAATCGCTTTATCAAATGGGTGCAGCGAGGTAGTGTCTTTTACTCCTTTTGTGCCCTGGTCTTTCTTGAAGTACCATAGCAAATTATGCCGGCAATTCCTAGAAAAAGAGTACTGCATTTAGGGGCTTTTCTTAGATAAACAGGATTCGAACCTACGAAATGCAAGCTAAAAGATTTGTGTTCTAACCTACTTGATTCAGTTCTTATGTATAAAATTATTCTCCAAGTCTTAGGAGGAGAAAAATCCCTCTTTTTTTGTCTTAACATAGCTTGAAACGGGATCCCTTTTATTTAAATTGGTTAGAAGAGAGTCGAATAGAAAGCTAATACAAGTTATTTTCAAGGTTGTCACTTATTAAAAAAAATAATATTCTCGAGCTGCATAGAAATTTTAACATATAAAATGGCGGGATATTGGGATGCTATGATAATCTATTATGACAAAGCCCCGCTTCCATAAAAGGCTAACTAAGCTTTAGTCGATCGTTTTAAAATGGACTATCCAGGATAAGAAAAGGAACACCATATTTGTAAAATATGCATAATAGCACCAGATAAAAGTAACCCAGGATTATAGCTTTACTAATTAGGGCCTAGTCAAAACTTATCTTACTTATAAAAAAGTATAAACTTAGTAAAAAAAGAAGAAAATTACGAAAAGAATACCTCGGAAGTAGTATAGAAATATTTCGATATAAAAAAGGAGCTTTTAATCGAACCCACACATGAAGGTTAATTCGGAGTTGAAAAAGTAATATTAAGACGCAGCTTTGTATAATCTAAATACAATTTAAGGGCAATACTAGTTTAAAAATTTAAATGTGCATTATATTACAGGGATAGTAAAGCAATAGAGCTATCAAATGCAATTAATATCTTCCGCCCCCAGATTTAGGATCTGTCAGGTATATAAGAGATTCTTACAGGTATTTTTCTCTAAACTACTGAGTCTAGTTAGAGGCCCACTATACGATAAAATTAAGTTAACTTTAGAAAATAAGGTACCTCGTAATTTATTCATTTCTCTATTCCTAGGGTCTCAAGAGCTTGCTAGCGGGTACTTTTATTAATATGTTACAGAACAGCTCTCCTAAGTCTCGGCTATGTGTCAGCAACATAAGTAATAAAAGCAGGAGAACCTCATGTTAATTACTTATTAACTTACCTTAAAACTTTGTCAACCTATAATAAATAGGATTGTCCCACTAGTAAAGTACTACGGGGTTTTCCAAGAATTATAAGGCCTAATTAAAAGTATATACAAATTTATAGAAAACTTAAAGTTTTTAAGAGCTAGGAGTTCCTGCTGTTGGAATAAGGGGCCCCTTTATATTTTATATAAGGAAACCTAGTATCTTAAATATCTTCGTACTAGAAGTAGAGTTCTTAGTTCAGTCTGGCATCCCATATTCTCTCCTTTTTTATAAAAGCAGGGTTTCGAATCACGATCAGTAAAAAAGCTATAAGTTCTTTCTATGAGAATGCTTCGAAGCTCCTTTCTTTTTACAATCTGCAACACTCCCCACGAGTAAAAGCCCCTGCTAAGAACCTTGAAATCAAAAACGTAACCCCTATACCAAGAGTGGGCCCAGCCTTTCATTTTTCTAGTTGCAACCTAGAAGTTTCCTAGAGTTATGCAGGGTCTGCTTGTGCTTTGTTTGGATCTGTTGGTACGGTATCCCCTTACTATTTATTCTGATAAAAGCCTGCCTAAAGGTCTAAAAAGTCCAACTGCGTAAACAAGAGCTACGAGACTTTGTAGTTTGCAAGGGAATAAACATAACAAAAAGTTTTTATCATAAAAATGTACCAGATACCCTATATTTTGTATTTTGTCAGCCTAAAGATAGGCGGGTGCCTGAGACATGCTGCCTTTTTTCGTAATAATAGATCTCTTCTCTCAGTGTTGCATTCTATCCTAACAAGCGCTTGGCATAAAGAGGATCGAATCAGTAATCAGCTGTCTGTTAGTACGGAACCCTTAATTGTAAAGAACGCTGTATTACATTCCCTTTGCATTTATCACACTAATAGAGAGGTCGCTTCCTTTAGTTATAGGCTTTTGACTCTGAGTAAAAGAATTAAGTCCCGTCTAATTTGCTTGACATATTTTATTTTCTATAAGTAATTTTTCTAAAGAACGTTCAGATAATTTCTAATCAAATAAGGTAGTTAAACCCATAGTGCACTGGTAGAGCTTTTTCCTTGATAGAGTTTTCATTTTATAACATACATGGGGCACTTCTAAAAAGTAGTTACCTAAAAACAGAGGCCACCTCTCCCCTTTATTATTTACGGAAAACACTCTATTTCACAGGAGTCCGAAAAAGGGAAATTACTTGCCAGCTTATCTAGCGCAATACTTTCGGCAACGTAGGAGCTTCCTGAACGAGAAGATTGTAAGATATATGAATGCACTATTCAGTTATGAGTTTGAGAAAAAGATGTTGTAGAATTGTAACTAAATTGTTAGTTATAGTATTAAGACTTTAAAAGTGGGTAGAGTTGAGCCGTACACTTGAGCGGGGCTCGTTGAAAAAAGGCTCAAATTAGTATAATTGCCGGAAACCCTCGAGCTTTACAGAGACTCTGGATTTTTATATTTGTAATAGTGCTTTCCCTTAGCCGATACGAGAATAGACTCCCTTCAGATGTAAGTTATTCTCTGGGATCGTGAGTGTTAAAAACTAGAAGTGTTCCTGTAGTTTAAAAGTTATTTTTTGTGGGTTGTTAAATAATTTCTCGTAATTGTAATTAAGTTTCTCCCTTATAGAGTTGGACGCAAAGTCAAGTGTCTTTTCATTTATTATACTAGTTTGGTTTTTAATTTCTCAGTCAATAATAACTCTTAGTTACTTAGTTATATACTAGAAAGTGGTAAATGATTTATATAACAAGCTTTCCCTATACTCACCTCCCCTATTATAGGGCAGTCCCTGAGTTTATTTCTTCGGTCATGGACACTTCCTTATATAATTTAAAACCTATGCACCCTATTTTAGGTTGAAACCCTTTAGAGAATACAGTTACTTCTTGGAACACCAGTAAAAGTTTGTTTTTTCCATTTATAAGACTATATTACCGTGGAGATAACGAATTCTTAGAAAGCAGGGAACGCTCGCTGTATACAAAAAGAATTAATCTAAATACTTTTTTTATTAAAATTATAGGTAAAAGCTGCCACTTTAATGTGAAAAACTGGGTATTCCTAAATATGTATAGTTTATCGACCCGAAATACTTCTTTGTAAAGCGCTCCCGAATTGACGTTCTTAAAATCTGACCTATTCCCGCCTACTTGACCTTACCTTTTAACTTAATAACTTTGACCCCTTATAATTTGTAGAGTCAACTAAGTGTATCCTACTTTATTGGTAACTCCTTATATTCAAATATACTTTGTATTTGGACAAAACTAGGTTAGTATAGGTAAACCTTATTTATCAATTATGGAGAACTCGAGCAATGAGCCCCTTTGCAAATAAGGTCAGGATATGTCGAAGAGTAGTTAGAAAGGGACCTTTTTTTAGATGAGAGAAGTATAAAATGGAGGGATTACGACTATTCGATAAAGTAATAAAAGCATATTTATAATAGTAATTCTGTACAAAGGACCTTGTAAACTATACGTTAATAGCTCGAATACTTGAATATTCCCAGAGGAATCCCACATTTCTTATTTTTTTTAACTATCCGTAAGTCAGCATATTAGCTGTATCCTCTTTTTTTTATTGTACTTTAACTGGGTTACCTAGTCTATTTATAGCAGATGCCAATTTAGATTAGGTACATACCCCTTCTTTTTCGTTGGCGCTACTATTGTAAAATTGGTGCCATCCTACAAGTTCCTTGTTAAAAAGCCTCTCGATTTTTAATATTTTAATATCCTGTTAACTATCTTAAAATGTAGCAAGAATGAAGTAGAATTTTGTACAAACTCATTTGGAACCTGGAATTTCTCTATTATTTAAGAGGGTCTTTAATGAACAATTCACTCCTCTTAGTATATATTTAAATAAATGTTACTTACCTGGAAAAATACCTTAAGCTAGCCACTAAAAAGTTCTTTCTCGGCCCTTTTTCAATTAAATAGGGTAACTTTTATGTTAAATCACTATTTTTGCTTTTAGTAATCCAATGTATTAGAAATCGACGCATTTGCAATTTTATTTAAGTTCGGTACCACACCAATACTAAGTTTCAATAGATATTTTCTCTGATAGCTTGTGGTAATTGTTATTAGGAGTTTTTCATTTACAGTCCATTTGATCTATCTCTACTTATGTATGACTTTGCAAGTACAAGCAGACTTGGTAAAACAATAAGATTCGAACCTTTACATATCCATACCAAAAGCTACCACTGGCCATATGATTGAACCAGAATAACTATACCTAAAATCTTCTTATCTTTTTTGTCAATTTTTCCTGGATTGGACGGGTTTGTAATTACGGGACTCTTCTACTAGAATATGCTATTCAACAAGCCAAGTTATGCAGCATTATGTTACTGATATACTCTATCATTAGCGACTAAATAACATACCATAAAAAGTGTTCTTATACTACCTACAAAAAAGCATTTGTGTAAGAAAAAAAGTAGAGACGAAGCCAGGATTCTCCAATTTTACGAGAGTTACTATTAAAAATTATAATACAATTTGGGGTTCCTCCTTTCAAAAAAAGTAAAGCTGTTATGTCTTTATTTAGCCCGGATCTTGAAGCTTCCTTAGTTTAGGAGGTTTAAACTTCGATTTAATTCTGTTGGTTAATGCCTTTTGCCTTTATCGATTACTAACCTAAATTACTGGAATTTAAATTCCTAATCCTAACATTATACTTAATTCTTGCCCCCATAGGATACTTATTCTTATTAACGACCCACATAAATAAAAACCATATGCCCTAGCGATGCTGTTGGCCCATACTTAATCAGCTGTCAATTGTTGGTGTTGCCCTTTATTACTAAATAGAATCCTTAAGCTTTGTTGTAAGAAGGCTATAGGATTAATTTAACTGGAATTGTCAAAAGACAATGACGTCAAAACCTATTCGCATTAAGCATTAGGATACTCTTTTTGTTTATGAAGTTCTATCAGAAATTGTGTTTATATTATAAACGTAAAACTGTAAAGAAAGCCTTAATATTTAAAGTATTTTAAATCTAGTTGAGTTAATTAGGAGTATCCTTTATTGTGAAGGTTGATACGGGTCCTATCCGTATTTATCTAATTGTATGTGCTATAATTTCTGTTTCTATTATTATATCCATTAATTACATAATTGAGTTAAGGAACTTTGCTTGTGTTACATATAGCTCTTTGGAGTTCGGCAATACCTTTTTACAAGGAATAGAAGAACTAAGAGTTTTACATACGCATAGGTTTGAGAGAAAGTCATAGGGGACTCTCTCAAGAGGCACAAAAAAACCTTTAAAGTATAGATAGAATATAAGGTTCGGAAAGGGATCCTCCTAGGCAGCTAAATTACACTTTAAAATACTGTAATAAGAATTACTTAATAAATATAAAGAAAGTTATCAGGATATTTTTATGCCTTATGTTATATTAAGAGCAAGAATTCTCCTAATAGATTAAAAGAGCAAATGAATAGGTACGGGCATGTCGCAAGTTCAAACCCAGTAAACCCGGACTCTACTTACACTCCTTATACTCCTCGCAGTTTGATAAAGTAAAACAAATAAAGAAGACTTTTCTAGGAATTTCAATTCCGTAAATCTAAGCTAGCTTTTCTAAAAGAATAGAGGTAATCGCTTTTAGGCCTAATACAAGAATAACTTTAGCTGTAAGCTCTATGTATGCCATTCACGGATAAATTATAAATTAACTTACCTTGTTATCTAGAAAAGTATATAGCTCTTTTACTGAACATTCTAAAATGAAACCAGACTTTCGTCGGGTTTTAGTATAAATTAGTACAATATACCCTTCCTAGTTTGCTACTTTCACTGAAATACACTCTTTTTATAATAGGGCCCTTATTTATGATTATTGCAATTCTGCCGCTAGTTTTTGGAAACTTATCTATCATCCTGATCGAAATATTTATTATTAGGGGACCCCTATTTTAGTCGTTGGCAATTTAAGGTCTTTGGTAATTGGGGCTTTGAACCAATCTAATCTAAAAAATCGGTGGGTTACATACTCTTAGATTCTCTATCGAATCCAGAACACTGAATAATAGCAAAGTTCTCGGGGGGATAATAGAACAAATCTTTTCTGACATTATACATTAGAGCTTAGCTTAATTTTATCAACCTTTAATGGGGGTCTTGTTAAGGAACCCTCATATACTTTAACGCAAAGTAAAGATCCATGGATTTAATTAGAGTACCCGTTTTTGTAGAGAGTTCTTTGCAGTGTACTTTTTGGCAGGCCCCTTCAAAAAGCGTGTAAGAAATAGTCAATTAAGAATTCCCAAGTAATTTACATTAACTATTGAAAACAAAAGTACGCTTCTAAATAACTGACCAAAAATAATTAAAAACTAAGAAGTGGGTAACACTACACCGAAACCATAAGGCTCTGCTTAAGAGGGATCCTTTTTTGAAAATTCACAAGGGAGATACAAATTTATATGGTCTAAGGCTTTTTCTTAAATTGTCATATTGAAGTTGAGAGAGTCTAGAAATGCATGTACTTTATTATTAGGCAGTTTTCTAGTTTTTCATTGTAAATACCCGAATCTTAAGGCTGCCATAGAGCTTCTATTTTTTATAAAGGAGGGGTCAGACAGAGTCTTTTTTAAGATTAAGCACTTTCATACAATATCAATAATGGAAATTTCTTAGTTAGAGCGGACCCTATAGAATGTGAGACAAATAGGTCGCTAAAAAACTACCGCAGAATATCAACTTTCCTGTATCTTTACAACTACAATTCTAATGAAATTCCTCCTTTCGCCCCTGGTTGAACTAAAGGTTGTCCTTCTAAGGGAAATCCCTTAATTACTTTTATCTATGAGTCCTGTATGATCTCGTCCTTTCATACCTAAAAAAGAGACTTCTACTTTTTAAGTAATATCAATATTGGTATCTTGCTGAGTAATACGATAACAAACTTTATAAAAAGGAGGCTCTCTATCATTTGTTCTAACGTGTTTAAAAACATCTGGGGCTGCCTCAGTGTGGAGATTCTTTAGAGACTGCCCAGGAATAAAAGGCTTTGGTAGGGGCTCCTTTACTTTCGACTCGCGACTTAGTTTATAAATCATACTAAATACTGCTATTCCGATAAAAGGTGTCTGATACAAAGAGATATTGGTACAAAACAGGGATTTACCATAATGAAGAGTGTTTCATAAGGCAACCTAACGAGTACTTTTGCACTTCAATATTATAGGATCTTGTTCGATATAGGGTTCTTGTACATTAGAAAAAGTAAAATAGTTTACGTATCTACTCCATTGGAGTCTTCAATAGAAAAAAATAATAAAGAATAGGGGATATGAGGACTGCTTTTGTCTTCCTCATTTTCTAGGATTAAAACATTCTACTTTATATAACATATTAAGGCTCTGACTAATTGAACAAAAATATTATACTATTTATATTATAAGGGCTAAGAAGAGTCCTCGAATAACTTTTATAAGAAAGATGTTATTCATATGTAAATAGAAACCTTTATGTAGTAGAGATTCACTCCTTATAAGCCGCCTTGAAACGGAATACCTGTTGTAGCAACCCGATTTCCTTAATAAAAGATAGGAGTAACTAGCCTTGCTTGGACCTAATCACTAAAGTGCTGTTGGTTTTTTGTTAGATAACAGGATATTAGCTTATGCAACAGACTATATACTTTATTAAGCTTTGAAAATAAAGATTGTCTCTGAAAAAAGGATCCCTATTAATGAAAAGTTCAAAGAAAGACTAAAAAAAACTATATTCATAATTATTAAACTCCTTTTTTTCTATTCCTTGGGAAATTCAGTAATTGAAATTGAGATTCTGTAGTTGATATACATTTAAATTTTCTTAGCTTGTAGAGGTCTTCATTTTTTTTCCTGAGGAAATCTTGTTTAGAAAAAAAAAGTAGATCAAAGATATAGTGGCAATACTAATATTTCGAAGATTCAATTTGATCCAATAGCTTGGAAAAAGTACTGTTTTAGATATTTACTGTAGGATATTTTTCTCTAGACCCTAGTCCGGAACGAGATAAAGGATGCCTTCTATTCCAGTAAAATTGTCATCAGTACAAACAGCCTAGAAGCTTTCTTTTAAGAGCGAAATTTTTTAAATAACAGAGACATAGTCTGGGGGATCCCCTTGTAGGAATATTAAGAGTTTTAGAGCTCAACGCCCCTCTGAAACAAGAAAACTCAGGATCTGGTCAATAGAATTTCCACTGCCGCCAGAAACACAGCGAAGTTGGATCCTTTTTTACAGTGAAGTAAATTATATAGTTTATAGGGACTCTGAGTCCTGCTTATTTTTTAATCATAGATTTTGATTTCTGAGCAAAAGTAAAGTAAAGGTAGAATAAACTTATAAATTGAAGGAGATTTCCGCATAACTGTACTTGTATTTTGCTGGAATTCATTCCAATTTTGTACTCAAACATTCAAAAAGTAAATAAAGTCTTTCGGGTTAGTAACGACATATAGAGGGGATAATTGTACAAAATAAATATGCTTTAGCTCTAAGCCGGCTAAGCGATGCTATAAATTAGTTGCCTGCACTGAGTTCTCTCAAAATGGAAGATCCGGCATTTTGGTCATGAAATGAGGCAATAATTCTTACGTCTAATGGGTATCCCTGCCCTAACATAGGACCTATAAGCAATTTATTGAGAACCCCTTTTACATATCTTAGTATTACTTGGATTAAGACGGGCCCCCTGTTTAATATTCTGTTATACTAAGGAGGAATGCCTAGATTCATTTTGAGATTTACTAACTTATAGGGAAAGAAACTTATTTAAAAAAGAAGAGATCCGAATCCTTTTAGTGGTACCCCTTTATACAACTGGACTGGGTTTCAGGCACAATCTTGAAAAAAAGGGAACTAAAATTAATAAGTGTTTACTACAACAGGGTCTTTCCCGCGAGAATTTCAGGCTTAATCTTACTCTTCTGGGACCGTAGGAAAAGTTTACAGAATGAAGATTGTAAAGTATATTTATGTAAACCATTTCCATTTTATAGGAGAACCCCTAGAATCCTACAAGAATAAGGTCCGAGTAATCTAACTAAGCCCGCTCGCGGGTGAATATATAAACAGAATTATACTGATCGGGCTCTAATCATTATGTTTGTAAAGCTTAGTATCAACAAAAAAGTATAACAGTACACAGGTAAGTGTGTCGACATTTATAAGATTCCCGTTTTATGATATGGAACGAGTGTATGCCGTAAGGAACATGGTGTTTCCCAATTAGTACTTGGAATTAGAATCGATCGAAAGAAAAGAGGCCTCTTGTTTCCCTGTAATTCTAATTACTAGAATTAGTGAATGGTACGCGAAGGCAATTCCATATCTTCAGTTGCTAAAAACTAAAGAAAATTCCTTCTTAGAGATCCCATGAAAACCCCTGAGGGTAAATCCAGATCAGACAGAGGAATCTCATTAATAATTGTCATCCCTAATCTTAAAGATTAAGCAGCGTTAACTTATCACATAATTTTTTTTAATAGTCTATAAAGCAAAGCTAATGAATCCTATGAATATATTATATAAAATACCCCTGGATATCTTTTATTAATAAAGTTGGAATTAAGTTAGGCATAAGCAGAGTGCAACCTCTTTCCCTTAAACCTAAAGAAGAGCATAGAGTTCGATTGTAAAGATTAGGCTAGAGGATGACATAAACTAAGTTCCTTGTTTAGCATTAGGTATATCCTGATATAGTAACAAACACGACGACTATGAAGTCTCTACTTTCTTAATTGATAGGGATAAAAGGACCTTGTTGAGAAAACCTAATTTATTACCTAATATAAACCTTCCTAATAACTCTATAAACTACCAAAATAGACAATAACAGAATATCAAAACCAAAAGCTGAAAGGAAACCTTGCTTTTCCGATTCCTAACCCAAATACAGAAACTGAAAACGTAAAGTATCCTCTTTCTCGAGTAAAATTAATAGAAAGATTCCGTATAAACAGGAGAAATTAGAAATTACGTCTCTTATTATAAGAATACTTTAACCAACAATAGCTACACCTAATACTTATTAAAACACTTAAACCCCTAGGGCAAACTTGCATAAATTCCTTATTTACTAAACTCTTTAAATCCACTCGAGTACTGAGTCTTACTAATGTAAAATATAAAGCTAGAATTAGGACCCCCTTCATATTAGGTTAGCTTACAGGGATTCTTATTACTCTAGTTTTTGTCCTATCTCAGGAAGTCCTTATGTCCTTAACTGATATAGAACGTGAAGTGTTTTTACAGTTTTCAAGGTGTAATGTGTTGTACGAAAAGACACGGGGTTGGTGATTGTTCAGACTAAATAATTAGGAGGGGCTCGCATTTCATCATAAAGAAATCTCGAGGCACTTATTCTTTCTGAGTAAAGGGATTCTACTAGAGTAGAGGCTTTTTCTGGTATACTAAAAGTCTCTCGAACCCTCCTTTTCTGGATTGTCTATCGGGTTCCTCATTGAATAAAGAATACTCTTTATCAGCTCATCTCGAAGTGAAGTCTATAGAGGACTATCCTAGTAAAGAGATTGAGTTAGGATCCGGAGTCTTAGCCCATAAATCTAGGTTTGAATTCTTGCCTGTTTGCCTGAAACTTTAATTCTATGAAATGCTAAATAAAGAGAAAATCTTAAAAAAAAAGTATGCTAGTATAGTTTTAACTTGGTATTAACGCAACTCCTTTGAGTATTGTATAGGGAGAGGCGGTTCTTTTTGTATTGATTTCTTGACTTAGCTCTATATAGTAAAGAACCCTTTAACAGGGAATTCTTGGTTAAAAAACTACTCCTATGCTATCCTGTTATTCCGGTTAAAAATAAATATATCCTGTATCTATAGCCTTAATCTTATTATTGTCTTTTCACAAAGTGCTTTACGAAGTAGCTCCTGTAAGAGAACTGTCTTTACCTTATGCTTTCTATTCTAGTTTGAGGATTTTCTAATATAGAGCTCAATTAAATAATCAGGCTGTGTCAACAAAAAGAGTAATAGGGGTTTAATGGTATTAGTTTAACCAGAGTACTATGTGTGTTGCCCGGTCATTCTGCACTGTATTATAATTGCATTCTCAGTTTTTATAGCTTTTAATTGCCAGTTTCTTTGTTCCAAAGATAGGTCGAGTGCTAAGGGATTTCCCCTTTTTTTTCAGAAGGCTAGCCTAGAAAGATAAGAAATTGAGTAACAAAGAAGTCAATAAGAGTAAGAAACAAGGTCCGGGTATTGAGACTAAGATTATGAGTATCGCAGGTATCGAGAGTTAGGCTATTATGACGAGGAAAACAGGGGCTCATAAACGAGGTATTACAGGTATGAAAGTAAGTAGTAAGCAGTTGGTTGTCATAAAGTATCTACGTTCTAACTAAAAGCAAAGTAATGTATTTCCAGTAAAGTGAGTTGGGAAATCAGAAAAGTAGGATTCCGATTTGTACGAAAAAGTGACTTCAAATTGCGTAAATTTCTATGTATTTTTGTTGTATAACGAATTCCTGGTTATAGTAATATAGGTGTTATATACATAATTTTGATTGGTAAAAAGAAAAAGATATGGGTATTCTTTGGCTGTGCTTTCCAACTTGTTTTCACGTGGACTAGACTAAATGAATATCCTTATTGTGAGACCCTAGATCCGCTTTGTATTATTTCAGAGAGTTTCCTTTTTTGTTTACCATTGTCTCTTATACGCTTATGTAATTCCATATCCCATAAAATAAAACGAAATAGCAAACTAATTGAAATAAACATTGAATATGAGCGATGATAAGGGCTCGTCCGTTGCATTTATTAGAAATTTTTGTGTATATACCAATAGGATGTTATACAATAAATATGTAGTCACCCTTCTTTGAAGAGACAACAGAATAAATAAAAGCGAAGTTTTAATCCGGATTCCTATAATAGTATAATAAAAGGGCTTTTCTTTTGGGTAATACTAAAAGGTTTCTAGTTCTACAACCTGTGATTAAGTCTCAAGGTACATTATTTTGTGTAGTCATCTTCTTGACCCTTACTTGTGGGTCTAATTCAAGTTATTTGCTAGGCATTGATTGGGCTTTTGTTTATGAAATTTCAGGTAAAAAGGGGGTATCCATTCAAGAAGGCGTTAAATATAAGGAAAGGTTTTTAGTCGTTTTGAAAGATACGAGCTTGCCTAGGTCTTCAATGGAAAAATCGCTAAGAATTCGTTATGGAGTATCTCATGACAAATAAGGGTTAGGTTTAGTTATAAATAGGATCAAGCTGAGCCCTAGAAGTTTGTTGAAAAGTCTTGTTCCGAAGTGGATATTCTTATATTTCAAAGGGTTGACTTTCTTATATTTAAGCCTAGGGGTTCACTACTGGGTCTAATTGTAAAAGCAAAGTTAACAAACCTTCAAAAGCACCCAGAACGCTTCCTATATCAGGTTCTATTATTATATTCACTTATAATTATGCATTTATACTAATGAGTACAACTATTTATCTGGTATTTGTACCCTTCGTATTTCAAAACCCTTAACGGGAGTTTCCTTGCAATGCTTTGCTTGTTTTGCAGCTTCAGGTATAAATGTAAACTTATTTAATATATCTATCCTATTAATAAGAATTCACTTGGGTAAAAGCTATTTTATAGAGTTAGATTTGATATTTTATTGAAAGAATTCTTATCGTATCCAAACAATAAAGATATGTCAAAGTCACCGAGTTTTGAAGATAACAATTATAAAAAATTAGTTAAGCCTACGCTAAACTTTTGTATTCCACTAGCGGAATCGCGCTGCATTTTAATGCGTTGTGTTATCCTATTAAATAAAAATGCCAAAGATTTCTCGATTCTCTCTAAAAAGCACTGTTTTTGTCTGGGAATCCGATACGGGTAGACTAACCTAACCCCAGGTTCCAGGTGTGCCACAGGTTCAAGTCGCTTATAGATAAGTAGTTTTTACTGCAATTGATAGGGTTCTTACAAAATTCAAAAATAAGGTTCAAAAAAGAAAAACATGGGGCCCGTTATAGCTTGTAACTAAATAGGAGATAATTAATAAGGGGTTCTTGCTTTCTATATTTTATCCTGAGTCATCCAAGAAATCTATAAACTAGTATTATATTCAAGTATTAAAGTTGGGAAGTATTTCTTCTAGGTTTATATATCCTGTTGCTTGGGTTTTTCTGTAGTTTTTGCTTATCAAACAAGGCTGTTCCCTTAGCTTTCTGTGTAATTGGTGCCAGGATTAATAATATCTTAAAAAGAGACTTTATGTCCTTAAATGGAAAAAAATCCTTTAAAAGTATCCGTAAAATTGGTTTTAAGCAAGAATTTCTATGTCTGAGAGGTTTTTCAAACAAATATTCTGATCGTAATTTCTAGAATTCCTTTATTTTCTTTTTGTGAATCAGTAACCACTAGGAATATGCTAGAATTTCATTTTCTAGGCTGTAAGTTTAGGTTTATTTATTTATTTTACTTATGTTTTTCAGGATTTCATAAAGTAGGAATTATTAAGAACAAGTATAAATCCAGGGATATAGATATTTTAGGAACTTCTTTGTCATTTTTGTCATTTAGTTGCCCAGGAGAGAAAATCCAAATTAAATCTATGAATTTTCAACACCTCGAATTACTAAAAAAGTCCACTTTTCGGGGTTTTTAAGTTTAGAATTTGATACTTTTCTTGTATTTTTTTATACAAAACTTGTTCAGAATATGATATTTTTAAAAAGTTCTGTCAAATTCAAGAAAACCTTAATTTTTATATAACTTTTAGCCTATATCGAGAGTTCCCTTTTGGTATGGGCCCCCTTGTTTTAGAATATAGTTCTAATATAAATTGGGTATTAAACTAATAGCTTGTAATGTACGTTTCGAGTACTCATGGGTAATCTAAAAGCTTGCACCTACTCCTTATTCGAGAGTATCCTCCTTTACGGCTGGGAATCCATATCTTCTGCTTCAAGTTTTCAGCAGTGCTACTTTGAGTCCATAATAGGAGTCTATTTCAAGCAGGTTATCAAGCTCGACTTTAAGAATCTGTACTAGCTAGGAGACTTTACCGGGGATATATAAGAAGCTAGGTTGATCAGGCTTTCGGAGTCCTTATATACTTACATGTACTTACTTTCAAGACTAGTAGAATCTATAACATATAAGAAAAAGAGGTGATTCCCCTTGATATCTTGTACAAAACTTTTCTTTTTAAACCCAAATAAAGTAGCAATATCCTAACAATTTGAAAGGGCTCTTAGAATTCGAAAGAAAAGCTGCACTTAAAGGAGAATGGGTAAAAACTTTCTTCGTTTGAGTTGTTGTGATCTTAATAATATAGGATTTAAGAGATAAGTATATTCAATATTCAGAAGTTAAGAGTTTTGCTGAGTGTTTTTAGACCATGAAATTATACTAAAACGTTTCACTCATACAAAGTTAGGTTTTTCGTGAAGATTTCGTAGTTAGTTATTTTATCTCTTCTAATAAAACAAGGAAGATCACTAGTTAAACAAAGGGGTTGTTTATTACATTTCAAGATAGGGTCCTGCCGAGATACTTTCAGTCCTTATAAATGAACTTTAAAGATGCTTTATTTCTTACTAAGGGGTCCATTATTTCATACAAATGTTTATACGTAAAGGTTTGTGTCTCCTCTTTACTCTAATTTGGGGTAATCTGATAAAAATGCCTACTAATTTTTAAAAGAATCCTTTTTAATAAACCGGAAAACAAGTAAGATTTTACTGTGATAGGAATGAATGGGGATAACAAAAAAGACAATTTGAGTAAGTTAGTGTAGTGTACTTTGACCTAAAGAAAGTGCTAGTAGTCATCCGGGGTACCTTTTATTATCGCTGGATTAAAAAACCTAAAGTTGTTTGATAGGCCTCGATCTGAAAAAGTAAATGGGTTTTATTACCCTTAAATCCTGTAGGGCGTTTCCGCTGAGTAGAAAAAAGACTTGGCATTTAGTCTAAAAACCCCCGGAATAATATAAAAAAGTTATATGAAAGTACAAGAGTCGGGTAAATCCCGAAAAATAAGACCAAACTTGGATTTGAAGTACTTAGTTATACAATTGAGATGTCGCAAAGTATTTTGTGTTATTCTAGACAAACGCAGAGCCTCCAATATCTAGGAATTTCCTTAAAGTAGTAATAGACAGAATAAATAGAACAGGCACTTCTCATATAGTGCGAAGCATGAAAACTATAAAAGAGACCCGCCTACACCTGTGACCCCTAATTAATATCTTAAGAGCAAAAGCGGACCCATAAGTAGGGGAGAAAACAACTAGTGACTCTTAAGAAAGTTCTTATATGAAGTAAAATACAGCAGGGACCCCATTCTGTAATGTCTGATAAATCCACGGTAGCTTTTAGGTAAAAGAACAAGGGCCTAGCTTCTAAGAAGAGCAAAAATCATAATAAATAATAAACTTAAATTACTAAGAAGGGTGCGTTCAGGAGGGGTAAACTACGAAACGAAGCTCAAAAGTTTAAAGGCAATATTTCTTAAATTAGATTTAGGTTAAGCAAAACCTTTAAATGTCTCACTTTCTACTCGCAGGTCTTTTTCACGGAAGGAACAGCTCCATTTTTTATCTTTTATGGGTTGAAAGTCTATTGCGGATACAGGAAAGAACCCTCTCGATACTCGAGAATATGCAACTATGACTAAACAAAAAGGATTCTCAATCCGCATATGTTAACTATAGATATTGTACGGGGTGAAGCAAGACTCTCTCACACTTCCTTAAACTACTTTGTTTTCATTTTAGAGTCAAGGATAACAAGATTTACCAAGAAATTTAGATCTAGTTCTAGGACTTAGTAATAGAAGGACCTCCGGACCAAGTATTAGCATATTATAACAAAGGGAATTCTTAGATACCTAGGTCTAAAACGCGGATATTCCTGGAAACGAAACAAATTAGGAGAAGTCTACTTTTTAATCTAAAGCATCTTGGATTTACCTATTTTGGCATGAGTTCAAGTCCCGTAGATAGTCTAAACGGAAAGAGGAATTGGAGACCGAGTTTTCTTTCAGCTTTACTGGGTTAGCGGTCCCCTTTTCTACCAGCAGCGGAGGGAAGTTAAGCTCTCGCTAGTGAAGCCAAAAACTCAGCAAGAAACCCTCAATTTACCTCGTTTGTATAAGCTCACCTATATTTAATAAAAGAATTTTCTAGTATAGTGTCATCAGTACTAATCAATTAAACTAATTAGGAAAAAGGTATTTTCTTACTTACTCTTACTGCCCACAGCCTTTCCTTGTTATTTATAGATCTTGGTTTTAATAAAAAAAAGCCTCTTTCAGCGTATTTAAGTACTCCCTTATTCTCGATAGTTTAAAGTTACTTTATTCGTGTACAAGTGCTAAAAGGATACGGTGAAATTTATTAGAGAGCCCGGCATTTTAAAATTATAATTAGTAGTGTTAGTGAGCAGGCGTTATAGTTCAGTTCAAAATATTGACTTAGGCGTAAAAAAGTTCCTCGGAATACTAGGTCTCTCGGACATGTAATCAAAAGTTGAGAAGAAGCCTTTTCTTAGAGTAATTCTAAAAAAGAGGGAAACATAACCAAATTAGTAGGAATTTCAGAATCTCGAAAGGGTAAAGGAATTAGAAAAGTTTAGTTGATGAGGTACTTCCCTACAGTAATACAAAGTTATATGCTCTAATAAAGATTATTAATTTTATAAAACGTAAACTTTACTTCTAGACGAGGACAATAAATAATATTCTTCAATGAAGAAGACTGAGCATAGCGGGATCCCTTTTATAGCTAGACATATTAAAATACGTGGTTCTAGGATACTGTAGGGAGCTTTTTTGAACATGACAACATGTCGAGGAAAAATTGGAATTCTGACTTTAAAGAGTATTACTAATTCGAAAAGGAACATCCAGACTAAACTTGTGCAGTATAATATTCAATTATATAGTAAGAGTGATAGAAAAGGGTCGGCTATAGGTGAGTAACTCCAAGTGGTACAAAGGTTTAATCTCTACTGAAGTAGGTCAAAGATTCTGCTTTATATCCTAACGATATGCTGTCAGTTCTTATTTGAAAGAAAAAGGGCTTTTAAAGCCAGTATTCTCAGTGCTTTCTATAGGTTTAAAAGTCTTAGTGTTATTCCCCCTATTGGCATAAGTAAGTAAAGCTGTCAATAAAAGCAATTATTACAAACAAATAAGAACAATTTCTAGCTATTTTAAAGAAAAATAGCGTCCTGCTTATTATCTAAAATAGATTATATGGCCATTTCAATGCGTTATAACGCGAGTTTAGACCTCTCGACGGATATTCCCCCATCATTTTAAGATTTTGCACGGGTTTTTGTAACTATTTAAGATCTTTTTTAAACCAGGAGCACTCCCTTAGGAGAACCGCTTGCCAGAAGTTTAACTTTATTTTTATTTGTACATTACTTTAATAGTAAAGTCCACCTTACAGGGGTTTTATATAGCATATAGCCGGAGCCCCCATTAAGTAATTCTAGTACTAAAGCCAGCTTTTTGAAACTTTAGCAATACCAGCACAAGCTTTTTAGTATATTAATTCTATTTTTCATGCATTCTAGTATGTTTTACCAAGTTCCTAGGATATTTTATATACCTTATGGTAGTAAACAAAGACAAAATAATCAAGTTAAATGGGGCGTGTCCCTTTAAAATTCTAAGATGTCAGGATCCTCTCTAAAAGGAACCAAGGCAAAAATGAGTTAATGTACAAACCATAATTTTAACCCGCGTTTAGGAAAGAATTTTTATGCTTTTTGACCCTTTTAAATATATAGATTCATTACCTTTCTAAAGCTTTTTACTTAATAAAAAACAAAGTGTAGAAGGGAATCTTTAAAGTAAGAGTAATTCTGGTAGTTTTAGTAGGCTTTGTGTTTTTATTCCGGATTTTCTGTGTCCTAAGTGTTTTCTATAGGTTTGAGGTATTTTCAGAGCAAGTCTAAGGCAAAAGGCAGGGTTACCCATAAGTTGTGGAAGTGTAAAAAAAATGCTATAGGGTCTCTTCTCAGTATGTTTGTTCGAGATTTATAGTTTAATTAAAGTATCCTTGGATAAGCAGCTTGTTAGACTACCCAAAGTCTTTTCCTTAAGAGTTGGGGGATTCCTTAGTTCAGGCTAGGACTCCATAAAGTAGAGGGATTGTATTGCGGATAAAAGTTTTTAATATCTACGGGAGTAAATTTATGAAAAGGATAACTTGTAAATTTTTTTAATAAATTATTTCCAATTTAGGGGGCTCTATTATACCTTATTAAGCAAATCCAGGTAAATAAATACTAAGAGATATGAATGTTAGGTATAAGCCTAGGCCAAAGGGGTTAAAGAAGGTATTAAATAAGAAGTTCCTTGCTTTTCGGTAGTTAAATCTGGGGAATATCTGGTACTTGGGCATTTCAGGGGGGTTTACTTATAAAAATGAAACGAGTAAGTCGATACTTTTCTTAAATCTTCGGGTTAGTTATGCAGTATGTCTAGGCTTTTACTCTTAGGTTTCATCCAGAACTATGTATTTTAAAAGACAATACGGAAAAAATGAACAGGCACCTTTAAAGCGGGTTTACTTTCATAGATAAGGCAATGAGGATTCTAAAAATAGAGTTATAACTTTTTTGCAGTAGAGAGTATAAAAACTTGGTTCAAGAATATATAAAATTAACTGGATAGGAAAAGTCTTAAAAAAGGAGCTCTTAAGGATACCCTAGACGTTCCTGAATTCTATACGAAAGAGTCCCAAGGAAAAGTAAAGCTTACCTTATTTATGGGTTCTTCTCTTGAGAAACTTTAGTAGGGGACAAAAACTATTTTATTCTGGAGCTTATGTCAGTAAACTGGGTCTAAACTTATATATATTAAGGAATTTTAAATCTTGTTCTGAGTCCCTTAAAGGCCCTAGAAAGTTTTTGAATAAATAAAAAAGGCAATAATTTTGCTTTACAGGACAGGGAATCTTTATCTACTTTGAGAGAGGTTCCTTCTTTGTATGCTGAACTAAGGTTTAAAGTATTAAGGTTTTTATAACGGGAACCCGGTCTTAACTCATATTTATGCCGTAGGGGCCCAGAAAAGTCTACTCTGTGTTTTTATTATTTATAAAAGCAATTTCTGTGTGCAAGCAACTTTTATAGTAGGGTAGGCAGAGTTTCGATAACATTTTTAGGTTTATACAAGTATCCTTCTAAAAAAACTAATAGCAAAGTGGGTATTCAACAAGTTATAAAAAGCATAGAGTCTTAATCGAGTCAAGCACCAAAGCATTTTAAACGGCTAATACTAATTCAAGCCCTTCTCTCTGACAGGGGTCCTTTTGTAGAGATTTGTTTTAACTTCTTGGATGTCTAGTTATATGAAATAAGGGGGTATAAGAATAGTTTGGTACCTTAAAAATTATAAAGCATAAACCAACGAGCGTCCATTTTTAATGAAAAAGGCGACTCTAAAATGCTACCTCTAGGAGCTATCTCAAATTCATTTCTATGTATAATATAGAGTTAGCAGGCCCTATAGTGCACCAAATAAGCAATTATGTTTTGACACTTTCAGAGGTTAAAATCTTCAAAGTGAGGAATTGAATGCTAACGAGATCCCTATATCTCTTCTATTTTAAAGGGGTTGGGAGCTAGAAGGCTCATTTTCGGGTAGGAAAGACTTATTACCTTTGCTTTCACTTAATTAACTCTAATTAAAGTATGGGGTTACCACTTACTGAAGCTATCTGTTTTCTTAAAGAACTTAGTTCTAAAAAACTAAAACGAAATCTAAGTCAGTAATTAAGTAAAAAGAAGCCAAAATAGAATAAATTAAAAAGAGAGATTCGTTGACCAAAAGTAAACAAAATAAGGGATCTCAAAGAGTATGGTGTAACTGTTTCCTTTAAAAGCTCTCAAGTCTAGTTATTCCCTTTCCTATTGAACAGTAATTGTTCTACAGTAATTGTTCTAAAGAGTACTCAATAATAAGGAATTCCTCTTATAAGTATATCCTAAATTTAAAGATAAGTACCCAGATTTTTAGTACATTTATGAAAGTAATCCCTTAAAAAAAATAACTATTTAGAAACCCTTGTTTGGCTAGACTCCCTTTTATTTATTATACTTTACAGTAAGAATTCTTAAATTATGAGTATTTTAATATTTTTGTATATTTTTGTAAAGGAATCCCAGGTTTGTTTAGCATATTCCCGATTTTATATCATTTTATTAGAAATTTTATTTCTAAAGCTATACTAATAAATGCTAATTTAAGGGAATTACTTACTAACTAAAATTGAATTCTTATATTAATAATAGTAAAAAGCTAGACTTCATTCAAGCTTAAGAATCCCGATTCTCTTTATTCCTTATTTACTAAAGCCTATAGAAAACCAAGCAAGAAAGCAAACAATATATTGGTATAAGTAGGTAGATTCTCAAGACTTATTTATTAAAACTAATTACTAAAGACTTTTGAAACAAGAGGACAGATTGAAAAGGGACTTACCTCGTACAATTCCAGTATTTTAGGAAAGTTAGTTAGTAAGGAAATCTCGGGTTAGGGTTATTCCATGGGATTCTGTTAACAAGACCCTGTTTAGCAAAATATTCTCTTTAATTAAGAGATACAAAAAGACTTATTCTGGGAGTCCCGGTTAATCAGTAAAACTATCCATTTTTCTTTTTTAGATAGTATCTTTTTACTCTTTCCTTGTGTATAAAGAAAAGGAGTTTTCTTTGTTTGCCCTAAGTTTCTTAGATATAATTAGAAGTATTAATTAAACGGAAGGGGAACCTAACTTTACATTATATAAAAGTCTAGGAATGCCTTGTATTGAGTGCCTGTAAAGTTTAGCCCAAGTCAAGGGGTTGTCTGTTTTTAGATACGAGGGAAATCCCTCTCAGTTACACTTTTGAGAGCTTGTTTAGGAGCATTCAAAAGCCCTTTGCGATACTTAAGTGTATTCTTTTTGTATAGTTTTAGGGTTCGCTTTATGTTTTCCTTGTTGTAAATGAGTTTACTTTGTAGTTAGGTTTAAAACTATTTTTAAGGACTTGCCCTCCTTACACTAGCTTGTTAGAATTAATTAGAGCCCTTAAGACCAAGAGATATCTTATTGTACCCTAAAACTAACTCACTGCATCCTAAGAATCCTTAAAAAGTTATCTTAACAAAATAAAACAGAGATTACTGAGTAAAAACTGCAGTAATTTTTGGAAATGTAGAATTTGAGGGGTACTTAAAATCAATTTAGTTTAGTAAAAAAGCGGCCTTAGAATCAGTTTTACTAAATTCCCTCACCGAAGAGTTTAATATATAATTTAAAAACATAAGTGTAAAGGGGCCCCTGAAACCTACGACTTAATTAAATAAGTGACTAAATGCAATGTAGAAAAGATTTTAAGTCAAAAGCTCGTGTACCTAACTAAAGCATTACTATCGGGTTGAATTTGCACTTCCTTATCAAAATACCCCTTTATTATAGTATAACTAGAGTTTTTTGTTGTATTCTTTTTATCCCTTGTCAGTAAGATAAGGGGTTCGTAAACTCGATAATAAAAGTGAAACCCTAAAATAATGTTTAATGTGAGCTTCTTGAGACTTAAAGACACCCTTTTAAATAGATGAGATACACGGGTGTTCAGAAACCAATAGTAGCTTCTCTTAATTCTTTACTAAAGTTTATTTAACTAATAGCCCATTTATTATATAAATAGTGATGCCTAATTTACCTTTCCTATGGGGAGCTGTTTATTTATACGTTCCTGCTGATAAGCCCGCATCTGGTTTTCAGAACATGCAAAGACTTCTCTGGTACCTGATATTTCTACTCAAGCGGTGAAGATCTTTTAATAAAAAGAACTAAATTGAAAGAATTCTTCTCCCTTTTCCAGCTATCTTATAAGGCATTTTTTTATTACATATCCTTTAACCTTTAACAGGAAAAGACTTTAGCAAGTACAAGCTTCAGCCCTACTGGCATATAATTAGATACTTATATTAGAAAAGTAAGACACGTATAATTACCGGCACTCTTAAACTTATTCTACTTTAAGTTGGTAACTCCTCGCAAAGTACATACATAGAAAGGAACACCTTTAAGGGCTCTCTCCTTAACAATAAAGTGTACGCTATATCGAGATATGCGCCAATATAAAGGCTTCATTATATAAAATAAGATTTATGAACTCTAGCACACGAAAAGACTTACAGGGATTACGACGCTTTACCCGAATAAAGTTAACATATTAGATTATTCTCTACAAGGGTAACTACTAATACATGCTTGATTATGGATCCAAACCATACTCTTAACCCGCATAAAGTACAGAACTCCCGCGGTTACAGATATCTGGTATACGGAGTACTGGTGTAAATGGCAGAGTGACTGTATAAAGCACCCGCTTTAGTATACATGTAATCGTGATTATGATAATAAACCCTAAAATTAAGTGTATAGCAAAAATATGGTTATACTTTGTTAGAAATAAGCAGGGTAACGGTAACCTTACTTTTTAATAATTTAAATTACTATTGACAAAATCCGCAGGACACTAACACCCCTAGGTGAAAGCATCGCTAAGACTTAGAAAAAAGGAATGCTTGCTATTGTGTAAGAATTACATCCGGGGTTTCTTTCCCGAATAAATAGCTAAATTAGGAAAAGGACTTAAAATCAGTAATAAAGAATCCGGAAAAAGGTTTGGTTTTGTATGTTTTCTGTTCACCTTTTATCCTATATAGAGAAGAGTCCTTTTTGTCTAGGGAATGAGTCCGAGTGTTTGCTAGTTTTGAGCTGTTCTTTGTCATTTCTTACTTTTTTACTGATCTTATTTCATTGTTTTTTCATTCACTTTTTATCCTATATACAGGAAAGACTGAAAAGGGCTTCTTTTTGTATGTTTTTTTCATTGATTATTAGTTTCTTTTTTCACTCCATTTTGTGTTT
>JAYMTF010000712.1:0-31266 GCA_036897485.1 Pelargonium nanum | reverse complement strand
TTACCATAAGGGGTTCATCTGTAATTACCCCTTATTTAAATCAATAACTAGTAAGTTTATGATACCAATGAGAATGTTGGTTATGTTCATGATACACAAATAACAACATGGCATAACCAAATTTCATTGTATCACGAGATTGTAAAAGAATATTATAATTATGTGGTCGGTCGGTGTACAAATTAATAAATTATATTGGTTAAAAAAAATTGGAAAGAACAAAATTATATAGAGGAAAATGAAAGAATAATAAGGAATGGAGTGTCCAAATAAATCATTGAATTTAGATTGGCTGTTGAAAGAAACATAATGATGTAATATATATTTATGTATAATTGTAGAATATGATAAGCTTATGGGGTGGTGGTGGTGGTGGTGGTGGTGGCGAAGTGGGGATGGTGGGATCTTATCTTCCATTCCATTTCCTTATGGAATCGTAAGCCATAGCATGACAGCATACCAATACAAATCATTTTCTTATTTTTGGACGTTTTAGACACGTGTGTCATTATTACACGATTAGGCAATGAGCAAGATCTTCCTGGATATAATTCAATATTAAGAAAAACACTAAATAATCCATATAGAGACCCTTGACCAAACATTACTCATGTCATGTGTTATATTCACTTATTATTTCATATACTAGTATATGCAACAAAATAATAATAATAATAATAATAATAATAATAATAATAATAATAATAATAATAATTGTGCAATTATTCATTGTTTTTCTTGATAACAACAACCAGTCGAGAAAAGCATTGCAGCAAGATGGTCAATTCATTGCAGCGGCATCACAAGAAACCCAAAATCGAGTTAATTCTCGTATCACTTTATTTTGAATGTCCAAGATATTTTTTTTTTGCAACCCCAAAACTTCGTTACAACGAGATAATACAAGCATTTTAGGAAATTACAAATTGCACAATAGCTATTTGGATAGCCCGATAGGCTTAGTTTGATCACTCCCTTCTCTATCTTGCTCATACACTTTCTTTCATAAAGGCTTTCCAAGGATCCTCAAGACCCTTTTAGCGTCTCCAATTTTAAGACTTCTCAAGGCACCGAAGCCTTCGGTGTTTTTTCAAACTCTAGAACGCATCAAGGCCATTCCAACCTCTACTAGGGTTCAAGTTGCCCTCCACTGCACCTTAGAGGTAAGCAAAAGTCCCAAGCCCAAAAAGGGTATGTCACATATGTAAGTCATGAGCCAACGATATGTCTTGCATTTTCATATCAATCAGTCACGTGCTTTTGTATCGACAATGTGGTCATAAAATAAGCTCTCACTTTCTGTAAAGGAATCAGAGAAATAAAGTATTATTAATCTACCATTAACATTTTTAGTTGTTCACACTTCTTGAAAAGGAATCAGAGAAATGAAGTATCATTACTCTACCATTAACATTTTTTTTGTTCTTGTTGACTTTAACTCAAATGAAAAAAGTATAACTAATAATTTAAATTGACTTTTGGACATAAAGATTTTGGATTGGAAACTTTAGTGATGTGAAAAATCATTCAAAGATCATTAAATTTGGAGCATAAATATTTGAAGTTGGAAGATAAATTAATTTTTTAGACAGGAAAAAATATAAAATATTTGTTCCTTTGCGTTGACACGTTGCACCCTGAAAACAAGGAGATTAAAAATATGTGATTCGCCTTCTATAATGTATTCCATAGAAAACGAATTTTTATTATTATCATATAAATATGAATTAATTTAATATAGGGTATGTGACAGTGGAAATAGTTTTTTTATAAAGCTAGAAATAGAATAGGGTAGTTGTTGAGTAATTTGAGAATAAATACATAACGAAAAATATGTGAAACAAAATGGTTGATTATTGTTATGCAAATATAGACGTAAACAATCTTTGGATTCATCGCGAAAACGGTTGCAAACATTCCCAGATACGCCTCTTTTTCCCCAACTAACCACCTTCCTTTTTTTCAACTCCCAACTCTCTGCTTCTTCTTCTTCTCTATTTAACCAAAAATTTCTCTGCTCAAATTTCAAACTCTTAAAAGTAACTTTCATTTCTGCAATATTAATCAACCCAATGGCTCTTTGGAGTTTGGCCACTAATTAATTGAGCCAAAAGAAAAAATGATTGCATGATTTTTCCCAAATCAAAAGGACTAAACAGAAAACAGAGCACATAACATTTTCTTTCAAGATCAAATCCCAAATATATACACAGATACTGTAATCGCATTAAGAAAAAACTATTAGTATAATCTATAACTGTGATTTTCGTTTCCAAGAAGAAAGAGAGACCAAAATAGAAAGTATAGTAACTGTCTATTAGCTTCCAGGGATGATCCTTTCCTTTTATAGTATTCTTGTACAGAGTTGGGAGGGACTATGTTTGTATTAAACTCTACTACCTTAATTAGTTCTTGGTGGGATTGGAGGGAGTGATTTTGATGACGAGTCCGGGGAAAACATCGTCCGGGTCATGTATGTGCGGGTTCCTCTCTACGATAAACGGGTCGCCGCACTTTTCACTGATTGTGTTGAGGGTCTCGCCTTCTCCGACCACATAGATTTCGTCGCAGGGACGGTGGCGATCGAACACCAGCTGGTTCCCAATCCCACCTCCGGTCACCGCCAATTCATCTTCTTCTAATGAATAGTTGGAGCCCTGGAGGATCAGCCCTATGAGGAAGATGGCACAGAACCACGACGCCGCATCGGAAAACGCCATCCACGGTGGTGATGATGATGATCCTTGTGGTCTCCTTCTTTTGGTGGCCATATGATGACAGAAACAGAGAAAACAGAGGTTTCTTCAGGAAGCAGAGTCTTTTTTTCTTTTGTTTTGTAGAGTTGTTTGCTTATGGTATTTTGTGGATAAATATAAGAGTATTTATATAGACGCTACGCGAAGAGAGAGGAGATGGGTCATTGAGGAGGGTATTGTTAAAGGAAAAATGGCATTGAATCAATGATACGGCAATAGACACATGAATCACCTTCTTACCTTAGTCGCCAAATTACTCAAAAGGACCTCTTTCGTATATTCTTATCTTTCCTAACTTTCAAAATTTGTTATTATTATAAATATTAGCCCTTCTCTTCTATTTTTGTGTGATTGTGGTGGATTTGTAAAGTGTATGCGGACGGTTTATTATTATTATTTTTACTAATCCCTTAAGATAGACTATGTTAGGAGGCATCAAAACATCAAAAAAGTCGGATTTTCTGCGGGAAGCTATCTAAGGACAATTGATAACATAAAACGGAAAGACAACTATAAAGATAAACAAAATCTTTACTACAAATAGGAAAACACAAACAGTAACAAGCTACGTTCACAATATTGCATTTGGTACTTAGAATATAGATCCACTATGAGATTAAACTTAGGCATCAGAGGTGATTCTGTCGGGAGGAATCTTATTTTGCAAAAACAAGCCCCTACAAGCTTGAGGAGATTATGATTGACATTCAGGAGGGATGAGTTTAACTATGATGAATCCACCGAACAAGAGTACGTAGTTACTCTAAACGTATGAGGGAAAGTCTCAAACAGACAAAGAGTAAGTTGTTGAGGAAACTCGAGCCAATAGTGAGTTGTAGGAATTCTCTTTCTCCCTCAAAAACTTTTTGGTGGTTCAACTAATAGTCGAGCGAGTCTATCAAATACACTAAGAACTCATAGACACATAAAATTCTGCAAAACTCATTTCCAAATACTTCACTGACAAAATGGATAAAAATGAAAAGAGATGATAAGTAGAAAACATCAATATCAAAGTCCGAGGAACTATCGTTACAAAGTAATGTCATTTAAGCTAAAAACAAATAGTAACTTAATTGTCATAGGTTAGTCAACCGCAAGCTCTGAGAAATTTTGCCAAAATATGAAGGTGTACCATATGTCATACTTATACGAGTCTTTCGTAGTGCTCGAATAGTTTTGAATGATGGTAAACCCCCAATTATTTTGAGTACTCAAAGTTTTGCAATATGTCTCACATATTCTACAAAACAATGTGTCAATTAATATAACATGACACATCAATTATTTCGATGATAACTTGCTGAACTTACTATATTTCACATATATATTATGTCTTGTAAACCAGTCGTTCCGCGTTAAAAGTTAATGAAAGAGTGGTAGTATCATATATGTTAAGTTTCTATTCTTTCAAAGTTAGTCTTAAAATAAGTATGTATTGAATATATATTTGTCAGGTTACTTTAATCCTCATAACATTTAGCATTTTTAGTGAAATCACGTAGTTGAATATCGCGTTAAAAAAAGTAGTTGAATTTCACTTTAACTGTTTAATTACACGAACATCAAATACTTCTGTAGTTTTATTTTTGGTCATATGAATAACCACTAACACATTGAGCTAATTTAGATAGATTTTACTATATGCATCTTTGTAGTTGATAAAAACAAGCTATCTGTCATGTAAAGAGTTCACCAAAATAAATCTGCATTGCTGGGCTATTATTTTATCATAATAATTAAGCATAGAAAATAGGGAACATTTACTTAGTACAGGTGATTATAGCAATTAGTGGAATTGCAGCAAATAAGGAGTAACCAGATTTATATGGTGGAGTATATGACAAACAAAGCCATCATAATTCATAAGCAAAATTTTACTTCAGATTAACTCTATAGTACCCAACAAGTAATTGTAGAATAGTACAATAAATATTGTATACGAAGCGTGGATGAGCAAATTTAAAGGCGGCCAAATAAACCAGAAAAATTATAAAATAATATAAGCCAAATATTTTTAGGCAATATATTCAAGTCAACAAATAAAATGACAAATCATTATTAATGAATTTGTGGGAGTGAAAACACATGTTAAATCTAAATTATTATTTTTTAGGTTAAGTCAGACCAATCAAAAGATCACATTTTATTAAAATTTTACTTTTATTTGTACAAATATATTTGTAGGACAGAACAAATGCAGAAATTAATAAGATATCATTTTGTTATTGGTGACTTATTTCTTGGATTTAATTTTATGTCTTGCTGTAAAAAGAATGTTACAAAAGGAGACAGGGGAACAACCAATGCGCGTGGGTCAACTGGTAAAGAGTTGTTCTAGCTTAATTTGAGGTCTCGAGTTTGAGTCTCAGAGAATGCAGTTGCGTTAAAACTTGTTAAGGAGAGCTTTGCCGCCCTTGTGGTCCTACTCAGCTCGAATGAGAATTAGTTTGGGTGTGGTAAAACGGCGGTTTAAAAGTGTCAACCGCGAGTTTGTGACCCCATTCAGAAACCTCATGGTTTAGACAAAAATGGAAGAAGATAGGGGTCAATGTACATAAACACAAAGGGTATATAAGAAATTTCAAGTTAGGGTGGCAATATATTGAGAAGAAAATGGGTAGTTGGGGTTTATCATTTATGTGGAAGAAGTGGTCAACTTGTGTCCTCCATTGGTCTTCATAATCCCTCCACCTTTGAGACCTTTCAACTTTATTTGCATTTCAAAGACCCAATCCATGTGAAGTAAATGATTAACCAACTATTCTTTTCATTAATTCTAGACACAAATTACTCCTAATTAAGTTGAACTATTTCATACATGACATTAAATATTAAGTATACATAACTATAATTCACATATATTCACCTATATAAATTGGTGAGCAATCAATAAGTGACTTTAAACTCAAAAGTTTTTAAATTATTATATGATTGAATGTATAAGTATAATTTATGCAAGAGAAAAAAAAATCTCAACCAAAAAATTAAAGTGGTTAAGATTCAATCATGTCAATGAGATGATGTCACTTTGTGAATCAACACTCATATTCGCTTCAATAAATCTGTGAGCGTGGAGTACTCACCGCAATCCATTTATTTTGTGTTTTTGCTCAGTTTCACTCTCAACCACTAGTGACTTGTTTGATACTCCTTGCATATACTTTATATTATAATCTCTTGCAGCTAACCTTGCAGATTATTTTTTTTTTATAACATATCAGAACCTCATTAAAGATAATCAGTAGTACAAGAAGTTTAAGAGCTAACATAACAGTAATTATCTAACTAACTAGAAAGATCTCCCACAAAGGACCATAATTACTTGTTATTTCAGGTTCCTCTTAAAGCTGCTAATATTTATGTGCAGATCGAATGACAAAAACACAATTTACATGATTTAATTGTTTGAAAATTGCGAGAGCGTCTTTAAAGAGTTCATTTCTTGTGCGTACTTGAAACGTTTACTATGTATAGCCATTATGTCAACTTGAGTTGACTTATGAAGATAGAGTCTTTTGGGCAGCATTAAAATGGGACAAAAAATTGAAAGTTTGGACGGCATGCATGCGTAAATCAGGCGTGCACCTCCCAATGGGGCAGGACCAGTTCTATAACAAGAAGATTCACAATTTATTTCAAACATTGGGAGAAAATGAAAGTTTCTAGAGAAGCAATTACTTTCCAACCATCATGCTATTGCCATGCACCCAAGTCCACACAGCCTCCTAGCCTATGAGAGGAAAAAGGTGCACTAGTCTATACAATATTCTACAGTATCATATCATTAATCAATTATTTAGGGTTTGGCTAATGATTATTAAAGAGACTTTCAAGAAACATTGAAGCTATGCCAAATTCTAGATTAAATGTTGCCTTGACGATATGCATTTATGCAGTAGAGTGCACGATTTGCTGCCCAACCCCAACTCAACCTTTACTTTAGCGACCTTTATACCAAGACTACAAATATTTATTGATTCCCCACATTCCAAGTCAACATACCTATACCAATACAATGGATGTCATCTCACAATACCCTCAAATTGAATGTCCTTTTTGAAATTTGCAAATTGCAATGCTCATATATACTCTACTCATTAATTTAACTATTGACAATAATTTATATATGTTATTAATATTTTGTTCCCACAAGCTTAATCCAAATTATTCTATAAGTAATTACTCAAATGAAATATTTATAGACCAAAATTGAATATAAAAATAAATAGTTTAAAAGAAGGGAGTTGTACAAATTGACATGTTAAAAGTTTAGACGCTTTGCATATATTAAGAGATGTTAAAATTCGAGTTTTGTGCTATTTTATTATTTATTTACTAATTTTAATGTATTTTTTGTGTTAAAATACACAAATGTCTCTTAATATGTGTATATGTTTCACAAATCAGATAATTTATTTTGAAAAATTCAAGTACTCAAACACTAAACTCTTTCTCGGATGACTAGTTAGTTGGTTACCAACTAAATTGAGTTGGCAGAGAATTGAGAGTGTTGGAGTTGCAGGGTTGGGTGTATGATGATTTCTATGAATTGGAGCTTCCTATCTGTTTGGAATAAGCAATATTTAAATATCATGGTCCATATATTTGTCACCGTCTAATTCATTTTGTATTCATGTGTTTTATAGTTAGCAGCTTATACGTACCTACCTATACAGTTTTTTATTTATGTTTCTGGTTGGTTCCCAAAATAATTTAAAATAAAAGTCAACCCCAACCCAATATTAAAAACTTTAAATTTGTGCCTACCCTATTTAAATATCACTTGACTTGGATACCAACCAAACCTCAAGTTGAGGTCAAGTCAAACCTTACTTTCCTCATAAGTCATAATGAGGGGAAAATAACAAAACAGTTGGATTCATAACAATACACACCTTCATAAATAAATAAATAAAAGCTATTGATTTGGGCATTACTTTGGGTTGCATTCATGTCATTTTTTAGTTGGCTGTTTTGAATTCTATTTTCAGGAGGGGAGCTAATTGGATGACTTTATTTTTTTGGCAAAATTTTGTGATAATAGCCTTGTTAATCAGATTGTTGGATGCAAGCTACTTACTTATAGATAACTATATCTCTAACTCGTTTACTGCTAGGGTTGGAGTTTGGCACCCCCTTGTTCTTTCCTTCAATATATGCGTGTCTTATATTTTATTTTTAAGATAAAAAAGAATAAGTTTGGACCAAGAGTATGATCGAAGAAAAAATTGTAAACACTTTCTTAACCAAAATACTCTTTGGCAAGAGATTTTCTCTACATGAGTTCACTACATCATATAGCTCTAATAGAAGTAAGACCTAGCTAGCACGGTCGAGAAATTCAAATCCGTCCCTAACTCACACTTGTACACAAGCAAATTTCTCTAATTAAATCTCTCGCTATTGATGTTATTTTCTTATAGTCACAACACATAAATTTTTACAATTTGTTTTAATTGGGCAAGTTCTAATTTTGATCATTGGAACTTGTTTATTATTCACTTTGAGTTGAATATCACCCCTAGTAATGATATTGTCTGGTACATCGAATATGAGTATTATTTCTAACAATTCCACAACATTTTGAGTTCAGAATCCGTAAGTCAACCACAATGGCCAAATATATGGATATCGTGTATCTGAATTTGCTCTTAGAAGCCATCAATTAATCGTCCCATGTAAACGCAGAACTGTGCTATGCATGTTTCTTATTGTGTTGTGTTGTGTTGGGAAAATGATGATGATAGTTGAGAAGCACTGATACTGAGACAGAGAACTAACAAAAGAAACATAAAACATGCGAATTAGTAGTAGTGGGCACTGTCTCTAGCGTTTGTTATATTATTTATTCAAAATTCCTCATCCACAAATGTTGATAATGCTGCTGTGATTTTCATGTTCTGAAAAGACATTAATTAGCATATATATCACTCACAGTTCTCATTCCCCACTTGTGATTTCAGAATCATAAACCAGCCACCACAATTAGTGCTCTCTCAACTTATCATCAAACGTCATACCTAATTATTAGATACAAATCTTAGCGTATATGATTAATGAGAGCAGGAATTATCTGCTAAATTATTTGTGATTGAGGCATAGTCAATACACAAATTAAATAAATTTGCACGTCCAAAAATTCATTGAGACAGATACAAGTGTTAATCCATGAGGTAACACCAACTCATTGAAATTCCTAAGAGTTGTATGGGGAGTCTCTTAAGAATTTTGCGAATTTTTAGGAACGCTCAGAACTGCTAAAAAGTCATCTAGAGACTTTTTTAGAATTCTTGAAAATCACATGAAAATTCTTGAAAAAGTGATGACGTCATCATTCATTGAGGTCTTGGGGAACCAATAAAGTCAATGTGTTCCACAAGGCCTTGAGAATCGACGATGTCATTACATTTCACGAGTTCTTAAAAAGTCACATAGATATGAGCGTATGACCACTGATAAGTACTGAGTGCAAAATATATACAAAAGAAAAATGGTGTGCAGAGTAATAATCTTGTTATTCTCATAACTTCACAAGAAAGGTAGTCTATGAGCATATTATGGAAGACAAGCAGAAAATGAGAGAATGGGAGATTCAATTTGTTCTAGAGATTGAACATGACCTTAATGGCATTGCTTCCACGCGCACTGGTTTCAAACGCCTCTTCTACCTCTTCCTGCCCAAAACCATACCTGTGCGTTATCAGCGGCTTCACATCAATTTTCCCACTCCTCATCATCTCTATGCACAACGCCCACGTGTTGGTGTAACGAAATATGCCAACTACATCAACCTCCCTACATCAATAATGTGTGTTACTCAACTCATCACGATTCACGAATATGACACCTCGAACACAACACGTTATGAACACGGAACACGAACACGACACGTTTAACACGATAACTAAATTAACCGTGTTGACATGAACACGACCATATACATAATGCACGATAGAACCAACACATAAGACACAACAATATTCAACATGTTTAGGCACGACATGATTACAAAATGCATAATCTCAAACACATTAGTTTTGTGTCGTGTGTCATGTTACGACACGAATTGTCAGAACTTCAGTTACGTACCTTGCAGCTGCAGGAGTTAGAGGGACAGTCATATGAGTCTCACCCATCCCAATAAGGCAAACTTTACCCCCTGCACCAGTGGCATTCAAAACTGTAGTCATGGTTTTGCTCAAGCCAACACAATCAAAGCTCACATCAATCCTACAACCCATGGCTTTCTGAATCTGCGCAACTTCTTCACCTACATCCTGCAAAATTAGCCAAATTTTGAGGTAACTTAAAATCCATTAACAGTACTAGAGTTGAAAACTCGAATATATATGAATATATATGTAGACCTGCATATTTGTTGAAACTCGAACTACTTCATTTGCTCCAAGGCTGTTGGCTGCAGACAAACGTTGTTGATCTACATCAACAATGACAATTCTAGGGGCTCCAAATGCTCGAGCAGACAATAAGGTAACAAGGCCGATGGGACCTGCTCCCATGATTAGTACATTGGTCTCTGGACCAATGCTTGCTCGCCGACAACCATGGATGCCTACACTCAGGGGTTCACACATTGCTCCTTCTTCCAAGCTCACATTATCAGGTAGTTTAAAACACAGATTCGCAGGGTGTACCACCTATACCTCGTACAACACATGGACATCAAAAACCATAACTATATTTGCCAAATACATTGCCAACATGAAGCTAAACTATACAAGTAGGAAAAATTACGAATTTTGACATTTTGAAATATTAAATTTTATGAAAATTACTTTGTTAATTTTGTATGTTATTATTGAAGACAACTTGCTCATTTTAAATAAAAAGTTTGAAAATAAGACGACCACCTAACACAATGAATCACCTAATACAAACACTAATATTAATTAAAGAAGTCGAGTGATCATATTCTGATTTGACCCATTGAAACAAGCAATGCACCCACTTACTATATAATACATTATATATGAACAGAAAACAAATTATTTCTTCAATTTGTGTACCTTGTTTAATTGACTTGACATGGTAATAAGTTCATAGCTACAATTGCATGATGATGAGACTTTATAAAAAGATGAAGCTAGTGTAGTAATTATAGACAACCTTATTGGCAAGACAACCATTATTTGGAGCAGATCCGGAGAATTTCATGTGTGGGCAAAGATTGTAGCGACCTTTCTTGCAGAGACTGCAGTTTTGGCAACTGATACCAGGTTCCAATGCTACTCTATCACCCACTACTAAGCACTTCACTTCTCTCCCAATTTCTTCTATAATCCCAGCACATTCATGCCCTATCACCATTGCCTTCTTCACTATAAAATTTCCACATCTCATGTTCTGATCATCAGAACACAACAAAACCACACCACTGTTAATTATATATATGTATCATCATCAACTGACCATTCAGGCTGGGGAAATAGATAATTTAACTCATGCACCTTGAAATAGTGAACATCACTTCCACAAATGCCAACAGCTTTAATCACAACTCTAACATCATTTGGACCTAAAATCAAAACAAATTAAATTCCAATTATATCTCACTATCCAATATATGAGTAGTTATTGAAAAATAATATAAATTAAATAAATAAATACCAAGAGGAGGAAGATGGTAAGGTTGAATTTGGAGGTTCTTGACACCTACAAGCCAAGCAGCCTTGTTCATTACTGATCCTTCTTCTTCCCCTGCCATTTTTCACTTTCTTTAAGTTTCTCTGATTTGAGCTGAAATGGTAGCTATGAGTTTGATCATACATATAAATATTCCCATGATTGTTTAGTATATAGTACTGCTGCACATTTTAACTTGTTTTGGTTGGATTAGAATTGATGCCCAATGGGAATAACTTTTAATAAGTACTCAACAAAATCTAGCTAAGTGGGTTCCATTCAAATTATTGATCTAACTACCAAAGCAATATATATATATATAGATTGAGGAATCTAAGCCAAGTAGTTTTTGCTTATGCTAAACCACTAATAATGTGTTGACACTTCATTTAAATAATTTGGATCCGGGCAGGTCGCTCTGCTCCCACCAATTCACTTAGGTGGGTACAAGTGATTTTAATGAAGTGACAATATCTCATTGGTTTGGCTTAGGCGCTAAGCAAAAAAATACAAAGTTTAGATTCCTTATTCTATATATATAGCCAGGAGTCTCGGCCAAAAAGTTATATTTGTTGAGCTTCAGCCAAGAAATAAAGAAAATGAATATGGGCAAGTGCTCCACGCCTACAAATCCATTAGAGCGGATTTGTGTGAATTTTTTTGAGGTGGAATATCCTAATTGGTTTGAATGAGTTGTAGCCCATAACATCTTTGGGGTGAGATTCTTTTTCCTGTATATGTGTATAAAAAGAATATGAGTCAACTTAATTTTGATTTATGTTCCTCCAAACCATAAATTTCACGTGCGGACTCCATTTCCAACGTGGCGTGACGGCGTGTCATCTAAAAACCGGGTATAGCCGGTTGAGTGAGTTTAATTAATAATAAAGTTGCTACATTACACGTTACTGTATTCACTAGATGTGCATTATTCTACAGCTTTTGCACATACTGCATAACTTGATTTCCCCGATTAATCTTCTAGAGATTAAACATGACCTTAATGGCATTGCTGCCCCGCGCACTGGTTTCAAATGCATCTTCTATATCGTCCTGCCTAAAACTAAACCTGTGGCTTATCAGCGGCTTCACATCAATCTTCCCACTCCTTATCATCTCTATGCACAGCGGCCATGTATTTCTATACCTGAATATGCCTATTATGTCAACTTCCCTGTCAACAACAACAAACAATTACATTCAAGTAGTGAAGTTTAATGTTCAGATACCATTTTCTAGGATTGTAATGACATACAACTTCAATATTCACCTTGCTGCTGCAGGAGTTAGAGGGACTGTCATCTCGCTCTTGGCCAATCCGACCAGGCAAACTTTACCCCCTGCTCCAGTGGCATTCAAAACTGTTGTCATGGTTTTGCTGTACCCGACACAATCGAAGCTCACATCGATTCCACAGCCCATGGCTTTCTGAATCTGCACAACTTCTTCACCCACATCCTGCACAAGTAACAAAATGTTTGTCTCTTCATTTAACTATCAAATATACAGATTTTGAGGGCCAATACTAGTAATTTGAATATGTAGACCTCTGTGTTTGCTGAAACTTGAACTACTTCATTTGCTCCGAGGCTCTTTGCAATAGACAAACGGTGCTCATCCACATCAACAATGACAATTTTAGGGGCTCCGAATGCTCGAGCAGACAACAAGGTAACAAGGCCGATGGGTCCTGCTCCCATGATTAATACATTGGTGTCTGGACCAACGCTTGCACGCCGACAAGCATGGATGCCTACACTGAGGGGTTCACACATTGCTCCCTCTTCCAAGCTCACATTATCAGGTAGTTTAAAACACAGATTCGCAGGGTGTACTACCTACCTCGTACAAGACATGGACATCAAAAACCTTAATTACTCTTGCCAAACACATTGCCAACATCAAGCTAAACTATACAAGTAGGAAAAACTAAGCATAGTGTTTGATTGTTCTCATGTGCCCTTGTCGTAACAAACTCAAGCGTATCTACCTAACTTGTTCGTGATTCATGTATCCTAAAAGGGAAATGAAACACTTATTTTGTGACGGATAGAGTAGCTAATTAGCAGTCCGTGATTCTGTTTCTTGCGACACTTAACATGCTCGAAATTACATTTGAGGGTGAATTTAGTGAGTAACTACCTTATTTGCTAGACAACCATTAGTTGGAGGAGATCCAAAGAACTTCATTTGAGGGCAAAGATTGTAGCGACCTTGTTTGCAGAGATTACAGTTTTGGCAACTGATACCAGGTTCCAATGCCACTCGATCGCCTGGTACTAAGGACTTGACATCCCTCCCAACTTCATCTATGATCCCAGCACATTCATGCCCTATTACCATTGGCTTCTTCACTATGAAATTTGCACATCTCATGTTCTGATCATCAACATCAAATAAAACAACCTAAGTACTGTTACACAAAGCTCAATTCACAAAACTCTTGAATCTTGATAGTTTATTGAGAGAATCAGGATCAGTTAGGTTAATTACTTACCTTGAAATGGTGAACATCACTTCCACAAATGCCAACAGCTTTGATCACAACTCTAACATCATTTGGACCTGAAATTAAAGACAAGTAAATGTAATTTTACTAGATTAAAAACTAAATTGAGTGTGAAGAGAAATAGAAACAAGTACCAAGAGGAGGAAGATGGTAAGGTTGAATTTGGAGGTTCTTGACACCAACAAGCCAAGCAGCCTTGTTTTCCACTGATCCTTGTTCTTCACCTTCCATATTTTACCTTTCCTTGCAGTTCAGCTAAATTAATTTGCTTGCCAAAGCCCAAATTGAGCTGAAATGATGCATGATGCCATGTTTTTGTTCTTTTCTGATCCTTTTGTACTGTTTAAACTATTTTGGATGGATTAGAATTGGTGCTCAATGTGGACAATATTGGATAAGGACTAAAGCTAGCTAATGAGTCATCCATCTCCAATTGTCTTGTCTTTTTCAATATGGCATTTTATACAGCAATATTGTCAAATGTTGAAAATCCAACATATAATATCTAATCTTGTTTTAGTTTAATTTCATCTAAAATACATTGCATTTTCTCCAATTTCGTACAGAATAATCTTGGAATTGTCTTGATTCAAGATTCTTTTTGTCCGAATTAATAATTGTAATTGATAGCATATAGTAAATTGTATCCTATTTAAAATCTACTATGAGTCGATGTAAAAAGCGGAACCCACCTAAAAAGCATTAAAATAAAAACAAAAACTAGGGACCATCACCGTGGGCTCTGGTTGAGAGCTTACGGCCCAGATGTTCAAAGATAAATTTTAAGATTAAAGTCTAGATTTCTTTTACAAGGCAGGTGAAAGAATGTTACACAATCATAAACACTTCAGTCTAGATGATTTCGCCCAAATTCTTTCACCTGACTTGTAAAAGAAATCTAGACGTTTGATCTTAATATTTATTTTTGAACAACAAAGACTTGTTCAGCCAAACACATTTTCTTAATTGTGGTCTGTTTTGAGTCTTGTTTCATTCTTTTCTTTGTCTATAGCTCTTTGAATTTTTTTTGTTGAGTGTTAGGGTATTTCACACAGAGAAACTCTTTGAGTCTTATTCTATAAGATTTCATAATATTGGCAGAAGTGTTTTATGTCAAAAACACTAAATAACATGTGTGCTCACTTTACTTTATCTTTGATACCTTGGATCTTACATGAGCTGAACATTTATGGAGGTGGATGTTATACTTAGCAACTCGTTTTTTTTTTAATAAATAATATATTATTTTGCGGTTTGGACATGCTGACGTGCAACCTGGCCCTATCCGAACATAAGATGTTACAAAGACTATTATACCCCTAGTCCAGTTTTGCCACATTACATGTATGAAATGAGGACCTGGCTCTGATCTGATCCACGGCCGGTTCACCGAATAGGAAGGAGTTTGTTGGCAGAGGATGCGGTTACTGAATCAAATCAACCCATTGATAGTGACAACAAAATAATTCATAAAAAAAAAAAAAAAATAGCCAAAGATGTCACAACTTTCATCTCCAGTCATACATCTTTCTTTCAAATAGTCTCTCAACCATTCTGCTGCTGCTGCTTTTCATTGGTTTTAAGTTGAACACAAGAATTAGAAATCTTCAGTGTGAGTAAATGGGGAAGGGTGGGGAGAGCAAGGATGCTAAAGAAGACAACTTGGCTGCTTGGCTTCTTGGTGTCAACACCCTCAAAATCCAACCTTTCCACCTTCCCTCTCTTGGTCTGTTTTTATCTTCTAACCCCCTTTTCTTATTTGATTTCTGTTTGATTCAAATTTCAATTCTTATGTTATTTCTCAGTGACCCTTTTGCCAAAAATTTGATTTTTTTTTTCTCTGTGATTTTATAGGACCACATGATGTTAGAGTCAGGATGAAGGCTGTGGGTATCTGTGGGAGTGATGTTCACTACCTCAAGGTAATTCCCAAATCCCCTGCTCTGCTGTTTTTGCCTATGAGATATTGATTTCCAAAGAATCACTATTTGATTGAACTCATATAGCTTAGGCTGCTGTTATTCAGCAATCAGTAGTTGGATAATTGAAGAGGTAATTGAGAACTGATATAAGATGAAATTGAAACTGTGATGCTTATGTTGTTAATTTTCACAGGCTTTTTGATCCCTTGTTTTGATGTTCTGTATGTTGTTAGACCATGAGGTGTGCAGATTTTGTTGTTAAAGAGCCTATGGTAATTGGGCATGAGTGTGCCGGGATCATAGAAGAAGTTGGGAGTGAGGTGAAGTCTCTGGTGGCAGGTGATAGAGTGGCATTGGAGCCCGGGATCAGCTGCTGGCGGTGCAACCTTTGCAAAGACGGCCGTTATAATCTGTGCCCAGAGATGAAGTTCTTTGCTACTCCACCAGTTCACGGTTCTCTAGCCAATCAGGTAAACATAAGTTGAAAAACTTCAGACTAAAGTATTCTTTTGAATTCTTTAGGCTATTAATTCTCCATACATGAAACCTGATGCTCTAAGCATATAGAACTTACTGCATCAATATACTAGTTTATATGATTCTGTGATTCTTGTTGAACTTTATTGCTTTCACCATCTAACAAAAGTATAGACCTCGTCAGCCAATCAAACTCATGACAATAAACTTACACTCTAGCTTATAATATATTATATTCGTCTTTAGGTTTTACACCTTACATTCTCTAGTCTCATTCAGTCCCACCAATGTCTTGGAAGGCTGGGACAAAGCTGTAAACTGTTAAGATCTGAGTTCATATTGTTTGTAGGCTTCATTGCATTTATCTGTGCCTGGCTGCCTGCTGATGTTCAATGACCAAATATATTTCTACACAGACATTAATTGCTAGTGTTTGCTGATATTTACTGTGCTTTTATTGTATGATCATGTTGCTAACAACTGAGATTAAGTGTTGTGTCAGTTTTAGTTAAGTTTCATCTCTGAAAAATTCATATGTTGAGGTAAAGTGAATAATGGGTTGCATTAAACTGTCAAGGTTCTGGGTACTTATTAGTAGTCTTTCTTGTAACAGGTGGTGCATCCTGCAGACCTATGCTTTAAACTGCCAGATAATGTGAGCTTGGAAGAGGGAGCTATGTGTGAGCCATTAAGTGTCGGTGTTCATGCTTGTCGCCGAGCTAATGTTGGTCCAGAGACAAATGTATTGGTTATGGGAGCTGGGCCAATAGGCCTTGTCACACTGCTAGCAGCTCGTGCTTTTGGAGCACCCAGAATTGTCATTGTGGATGTGGATGACCACCGTTTATCCGTTGCAAAGGAGATTGGTGCAGATGAGATTGTTAAAGTTTCAACAAATACTGAGGTTTCTATTTTCTTTTATTGTTATTTTGTTGCAGGAAAGTAATAAAAATAATGTCTCCAATCCCATTAATGATTTGGAAAAACATCCTGACAAGTAAACTACTTGGACACGTGATCCAATTTAGTCTATCCAAATTAAAGTTCAAGGAAACAAACATAGCCTTCTAGCGTTCATATGGGTTCAAATTAATTGGTTGTTTACCCTTGTTTCTTAACCATAGCATGTACAGTTGCTGCAGTAGAAAAGAAAAAAAGAAAAAAGTAAAGAATGAAACATTTTCATGTTTGACAGCATGGGTAAATTTTAGTTCTTAAGAGTGTAGCGATGAAGTTCTTGTAGGAACTTTTACATTGTAAGCTGCTCTATATTTTTCAATTTAGCTATTGAGTTGCTTCAGTTTGTCCTTATTTCAAGATTTGTCTGTCGAGTTTAGAACTATTCTAAGTAGTGTTTTTTTACAGGATATTGCTGAAGAGGTGGCACAGATCCATAAAGCCATGGGAGCTGGAGTAGACGTGACCTTTGATTGTGCAGGCTTCAATAAAACCATGTCAACAGCCCTGAGTGCCACATCTGCTGGTGGCAAAGTTTGCCTTGTGGGTATGGGGCATGGCGTGATGACTGTCCCACTCACACCCGCTGCTGCAAGGTATAGGGATCTATTATGTAGTTGAAATCATGTTCAGAAACTAGTAGGTCTGAAATGGTCATTTGGATATATAACAAACAAATAAGATGCCTAAGTAGAAGTCTTGGCTTGTCTATGCTTAAGAAACAAATATAAGGGGTAAAAAGGGAGGGGATGGTTTCTCACTAAAAACTATCGTTTGAAAGAATCTGGAAATGATGTCGATAAATGGGAAATGTAGATCCTTAAATCATTAGCTATTGTTTGGCTTATAATTATGAAATGATGCAGGGAGGTTGATGTGATTGGCATCTTCCGATACAAGAACACGTGGCCTCTATGCCTTGAGTTTCTGAGGAGCGGTAAGATAGACGTGAAGCCACTTATAACTCACAGGTTTGGGTTCTCTCAGAAGGAAGTAGAGGATGCGTTTGAAACTAGTGCTCGTGGAGGAAATGCAATTAAGGTGATGTTCAATCTTTGATATATATGAGAATAACAGTTGTTAAAACAGCTTACAATAATACCAGTCGTGAGGGACAATCTTTGTTGAAGTTGAAGATGCTGTTCTAAATAGATAAACAAGTGCATGTACTGTATGATTACATTGTTAGGTATTGGTGTTTTTATTTTATGAATAACAATGTTCTCCAATTATAATCACTTTAGAGTTTAGACTCATTCCCTTGTGTCTTGGCCTAGGTTTCTGTTCT
The DNA here is from genome assembly GCA_036897485.1 of Pelargonium nanum. Classification (NCBI taxonomy): domain Eukaryota; kingdom Viridiplantae; phylum Streptophyta; class Magnoliopsida; order Geraniales; family Geraniaceae; genus Pelargonium; species Pelargonium nanum. The sequence goes on along the minus strand of JAYMTF010000712.1, from coordinate 12,711 downwards.
TTTACCATAACAATCAATATAAAATATGGTCTTAAAGGAGATGTCTAAACAAGGCACACTTTTATACAAGAGAATGAAGAGATCATAGCTAGATTTGTAGGAGAGATTTTAGAAAAATGGGAGTTATTTCATATTGTGTACCTCAACAAGCTCTAAGACATCTCTGTAGCCAACCCTTAACTGAGTGGGACTAAAAGCCTACTCAAGACTTGACCCATGTCTTCGATAAGACCCAACCCCAAACTAGCTTAATAATTGTTTTGTTCATTTTATCATATGCATAGATGAATAAGGAGTATTCTAATACGCTTAATTGTCCTCCAACTGACCCATAGTACTATAGTGCAAGTCAATGCTCTAGTTGGTTCCAAAGGTGGTGGTTATTGAATGACAGCAATTTCCATATTATTTTGGACCTCACGAATTCATGTCTCAACAGTGGTCTCAATCTCAATTCAACATGTCTATTGAAATAAACTTATTATTGGATCACTGTCATGCTAAGAAGAGTGTGAATAAAAACAAGGGACAATTACAAGTATCTATTATGTGTTTGACATCTTTTGCACTAAGAGATTCTGAACTTTTTTTTTTTAACTTTTGGATACCTTAAATTATGCAATGTTCATTCCGTCAGTTACATTTAACGAAATATGTTATTAATTAGGTCATGTGCCCAGCACATGATGAAAAAAATTTGAAATTTCAAAATTGTCCTCCAACTTCTTCTTCATCAGGAACAAGTTCATCAATGGTTCGCCAAAAAATTTGAAATTGTATTTAATTTTCAGAGTTTCTATTTTTCATTAATGTGGTCATTTAAACAAACCTACAATTTTAAACAAATCATAATTAAATTCAAAATTCAAACTTTATCAAATGCAAATCCATTGTTGATTTATAAATTTCACCTATTGAAAACAAATCCAAATTCAAATCCAAATCAATAAGTGTACATCTAAATTCAAGCACTAACAAATTCAAATCTAATAAATCTCAATACTAATTACAACCAAACAAGAAGCCAAATCCGGCGATTTTCAGTGGCCACGGTGGTGGTGGTGGTGGTGGTCGAGCTCCATCTAGTCACGATGGAGCAAAGTCGGTCATGGAAAGGAGATGGAGGAAGAAGATGAATGAAGGAGGTGGAGGAAGGGCAATCTAGTCTTTTTGCCTTTTAATTGACGGTGTGATGGACAGAATGGACTTTGCATAATTTAGATTATCCAAAGTAAAAAAAAAGTTCAATATATCCATGTGCAAAAAGTGTCAAGTACATGGTAGATACGTATAAATTATCACTAAAAACAAACATAAACAAACGCTTTGGCTATGAAGGGGTGAGATCTAATATCCAGATTTCATCAAGTGGCTAAGAAATTTAATGATATTCACCTAATTTTACAACTCATTTTACTCAACACAACTCAAATTTCATATAAATTTATCTATTCTATTTAGCTCTTTTACCTAAAATGAGATTGGAAGGTGAAGTTCCCAAACAAGGCTTGATCCAAACCCAACAACGTCCTGTTATTATTTTTTTTAATGCAAAGACTAATATTGTTATGCTATATCTAAGATGGAAAAAAAATGATAAAAAAATTGCAAAAAGTTATAGAGCATGTATTTAAAAATAAAAACTTTGGTTAACAATTTGCAAAATTTTATAAACTTGTTAAAGAATGAAAATGGGCATAAAAGGAATAGCAATAGGTGTAGACCTCATCCCCTCCAAATTCCTTATTCAAAATCAAGTTCATCTTTGGATTGACACTTTCAAACATAAATTGTTCAAGAGTGGAAAAATATTCATTCTGAATTTGCCATTCTCACTTCAGAAAATATAATCCAAGCGCTACATTGAGGCATTCAATCCTTCAGATATATACGGCAACTATTTTCCGAAAGAATAGCAATCTAGAGAAGCATCATAAAACATCTCATAGTTCAAATACTCAACAATTAGAGCTATTAGGACTAAACAAAAGAACCAAGCTGAACAAGTTTTTCGTAATTTTCATTTCACCCGCATCATGTTTCCCATGAATCTGCAACTATACCCCTTTTCTCATTTTTTTTGAAGGTAAAAGATGTAAACCTCGAAAAATCAATTCTGGGTGAAAGAAGTGATACACATGCTGACTTGATTGTTGAGCATTATAATATGTGCTCAACTTTATGAAGAGTTGTCCAACTATTACAACTTTGGATAGGAATACACTTTTAATTATGGCACATGATATGTGACCAAAGGGTTTTCGTAAAGCTAAAACCTAGAGCTAGGACCAAAAACTCATCTAATAATTCTTTCCGCAAACTTACACATTACACATGAACTGGTTAAATAAAAATTAATGAAGAGAGACACCGAAAAATTGTAGGGAAGTTCTCAGGAAGTTGCAGTGGGTTCTGCTAACCACTTCCAAACTCTCACTTGTCCTGTTCCGTCGCCAGTAAAAAACAGCCCACCAGGACCAATCTGAATGGCTCGAATCTCCTGTTTAGCAAAGATTTTACCTCTCTCTGAGAATCTGAAACAGTGCAGCACATTAGAAGACTAAGAATTTATAGTACAGAAAAAGCAAGACTTGAGGAAAAGAAGATTGAAGAATGTGCAAATTCATTAAGAAACAAAGTAGAGTACAAGTGCGCAGACTCACGATGGTAAATCGTATGCACGAACAGAGTTGTCATTGCAAGAGCACAGCAACACCGGCTTGGCCTCAAAATCATGCATTCCACAAAGAGTAAGCACGCCCTGTAGCAGGCAAATTACTGAATCATTATGCAGTTCTACAACCTGCCGTCCTTATATTTATACTACAACTAAAATTACAGCATGCAGGGGTAATAAAAATGTCTTGGTAGCAAAAGTATTGAGCTATTTACAATTCTTAGGGGTAGACCCACATACAACAGGAAAAGGTTATTCTGCCCCTTTTCTCGAGGAAAACAGAATTCAAAATCTTTATAACACAAGTTGGGGATATCAAAATGTATAAGGAAATAAGGCTCTGCACTTGGCTTCCCATTCTCATCAACTGAACAAAACCTGGTCAAGCCCGGGCAAAGGCAAGGGACAAGTAAAATGGAGGACAAAGAAGATCAATTCACAGAAGGTAGAATGTCAACATCAAGCAAAAGGGAAAGATTGACCCTCTTACAAGCAACAAAACACAAAGATAGCACTTAAACTGAACAGGATTACAAACAAGTACTCAGACTCGCACTGCTCCACAGTGTTCATAGAAATATGAGTTATTTCCAAAAACATCGACTCTAGACAAATAAAATAGGGGAAATTGCATCATCTTCATCTTTGAAGATTTGAAGATTCCAGTCACCAAATAATTCAAAACTAGAGATTCTGCCTCCGGCTGCCGGAATCTGGAATTTCCAGATTTCATCCCCATTTGTTATCTCTCTTTTTAACTAAGTTGATCAATATAATTGAAAGACATTTCTTAACTTTCTCTGATTCACTACTGAACATAAGTTAATCAATACATATAGTCTTCCATTAATACATAGTGAAATTTGAAGAAAACAAAAGAATAAAATTCATGAATATACAAATTTTGGGGCAATATAGAGTGGATTACAAAGTACTATATTTACAAACGCAAAAATCCAGTCCAGGTTTAGGCACTGCTCAACAACACAAATCCAGCCAAAGATCATCAATAAATAACCAAAAGCAGATCTGGGCTCTGCTCATGCCAGATTTGAGGTTCAATAGAGAGAGGGAGAGAAGAGATTTAGAGACCAGATCGAAAATGACAACGGCGACGGTGATTTAACCAAAACCCTTTAGATCTAACAAGATCTGGGTTGTTCTCGGTGGATATTGACAGAGACGGTAATGATCTGACCTCTAGAGGTGTGGATGGCTGGAGTGGTTGTTCAGGCTGGTAAAGCCTCTTCCAGTGGGTCCACAATCAGAATTGGCTTGCAAGTTGGAGAAGAGAGCGATGGAAGGTGACGGCGACAGCTTCTGGATATGAGGGTGACAATGGCGTCTTATGGAGATGACGATGACAACGGTGGCATGGAGATGACGGTGGCATGGAGCTTGTAAAGATGACGACGATGACGGAAGCTTGTGGAGATGACAATGTGAACGAAAGCTTCTGAAGGTGAAGACACTGGCTGCAGCTTCTGATTGTAGAAGAGAGAGAGGTGGCTTGGTGTGCCTTTGGTGAGAGATGAGTGTGAGGGTTATACAATGTGTGAGGGTTAGCGTTAGGGTTAGGGTCAGGTTTAGTTAGGGTGCGGGATAGGATTAAGTTTAGTTATAGTTAGGGTTGGGTTAGTAAGACAAGTGTCATTTCACTGTAAATTTAACATTGTAACAAATAAAATTGGTTTTCAAAAGTTCAGGGTAGTCCAAACGTAAAAAAAAAAAATATATTGAGGTAGTTAAATGCCAAAACGTGCTAAGCACAAGGTAGTTATCTGCAATGTCCCCAATAAAATAATCATTCTCAGCTTCTTTAGACTCACCAAGGAAAAAGACTTCTCTGCCCATCCTTCTAGCCAAGCTTCTTAGTCTGTCACTACTCATTATACCTTAAGAATTAGAAAGAATTACGATCCTTGTTTGTCCATCCCACTTAAAACTCTACCCTTAAACACACCTCCCCTTCTCATTCTGAATAACCAAAGCTTTTACCTCTATAAAAGAAGGGAGATACCTCTTACTTCCATGGTTGTTGAATCAAGGTTCATATCATGAATTGTTTGAGCTAAAATTCATAATCTTGTATAAATTTTTAATACAGTAATATAGTAGTCATTTTTAGTATAATTTTTAACTTTCAATCTTTTTTGTCTCCCTTATTTATTTGAATAGTGTAGATAATAGACTCTTTACATTCCAAATCCTAACCAAATCAAATTTGAAATATTCAATACTCACAAAACCTAGGTGCTATTGATTGGATTGGGCATTAAAGTAAAATAAATAGTTTACTCATAGGCATAATTTATAATTGATGGGCTTGCTATGCTAGATTAGGATTTGTGGCCCAAGAGAAATCACAAATAAAATTAAAAAAATTAAAGGGATGAACAGTTGTGAACCGTGTGGTTCATACCATTCCAATTCGATCCATATGATTCAGCAACCGATTCAAGCACTCCAGCAGTTCAGGCAGCCCATATATATTGTTTGTGTGTTGAACTGTGTCATATCGGCATATCGCAATACAAACAATACCAACAACTATGCTTACTTCCCCCCTTAACAAATACCCACAGGGCCCATCCAAGCAACCCATTACATTCGCCAATTCCCGCAGCTATATGTCAAAAGCCCACCGTACTATAATGGATAACCTCGGTATATAGCCCTTCTTCGTGATCAAGTTCCTTCTATCTACCTATCACTTTACTCTCACTCTGTTATCCTTGGACAAACACTCTCTCTTCTCTCCTTTCAACAAAGAACCCCAAAATGTTCAAAACCTGAACAATAGCATCCTCAGGCTGTCAGGCACTCCACGGATGACTGAAAGTTAATCTACCTTCAGTTGCAGCCCTGTAGTTCTGAACTCGCCGAGAACTTGCTCAATCAACCTCACTGATTGCTAGTGCCCTGATCCCAGAAATTACCAAATCAGCATAAGTGAGACACTGTCACACCCTCTCAGCATTTTCTTCATCCAACAATCATACAAAAATATAGGAGATGCCCGGTCTCTCTCCTTATCCCAAGAAATTAACACTCCGAGTCCCTCCATTCACGAGTACTGCAAGCATAGGGGAAAAGTGCACTTTCTAGTCCCATCCACCACTTAATTAATTTCACCCTACATAGCAGCTTAGTGTAATTCCATCGTTCACTCTTCAAAACCACATAATATGGAGCGTAAAAAAGTATTGACCTTACAAATTTCTAAGCAAATAATTTTAACACGTATCACTGGGGTGGAAGCAAAAAGGACAGGAGCATCAAATAGAGAAATATCTACTCGTACAAATAGCATGTGTCTGAATACATATATACATAAATCAATTGATTACAAGGATAATAAGAAAGCAAAGAGTTGATACGCAAATTAGTGCACGATAGTGGAATTTGTATATCTAATTGCAACTGATGTAACTATTGCTTGCATAAGTTATTTTATATGTAACAAGTTAAACTGTAAAAAGATCGTGCTGGTACAGATTTAATAAGCCAGAAACCTAGAACCAAAGCAGTCCGGTATACTAAGTCTCTAATATAACCCCTAGCCTATTATTTAAGTAGATTAAATGAAATGAGGAGGTGGCCCAGTGCGAGGCTCTGACCATAGTGGGATCTGGGGAGGGTCATTTATGTTCTTACTACGCAACCCTTTTTCATGCTTTTTCAAAAATGCAGTTTCTCTTACTCGAACCTATGACCTCAAGATCAAAAGACAACAACCTTACCATTACACTGCCAGCCATAATATTACCATAACTCCGCATTTAGCATATCCAAATACAAATTATATAATGGCCCTCCAACTTTGTTTTGGAAATGTTTTATTTTCCTTAAACCTAATCATAGACACAAAAGGGAACAAATATCTTTTGCCAAGACCAGCTTTTAAAAACAATGTCTCATACTCAAGCAGATTTTGAATCCAACATCTACACTCAGCCAGTAACATGCCAACCTAGATTATCACTGACGTGTATTTTAAAAAAATAAATGCAAAGCTCAAGAAAAATAATTCTAAAAGAGAACATACATGATCCTCATTGTGGGTGTAGGTCACTTCCAAATTTCCACTTTCTGTTGCAGCCCAAACCTGAGTAAACATCCACATTAAACAAATAAATAATTTCATAGCAATTGCACAAAAAATATGCTCACATAAAAATAATATGAAACACACCTTTATTGTTTGGTCTAATGAGCATGATAGAAGAAACTGGTCCCAGCAAAGGACAGACATCACAACATTAGTATGATCTGTAAGTGTCTGTATGCACTGCAGATTTTCAAGGTTCCAAACCTGAAAGAGCACAACGTAAGAAATTGAAAGGTTAAGCACACAAGAACAAGAGCATATGCCTAATCTCATTAATTCATAAGAAAAAAATTAGTATTGGACTACACATTATGTTCAACATACTCTAATAGAATGGTCCATGGAGCCAGAGTAGAGCCTGTTAGCTCCAACAACAAGTGAAATAACAGCGAGAGTGTGCCCCTTGAGTGAAGCAGCCGGTTCAAAGCAATTGGACGCAGCATTAAATTTCCAAGCCAATATGGTACCATCCTACAAAACAAATAATACAGCGCTTGAAAAAAATGAATGTGTAATGATGGCATTGAGAGAGACCATGCAATTCCATTAAGACTCTGTTATGTGAAATTCAATTACTCCATCCCAAAATGAGTGTCATGTTTCTCCTTAAGTTTTGTCTCAAAATGAGTGCCATTTTTTTCTTTTTAGGGAGTTAGTTATACATGAATTATCAATAATATCCTTAAAATGAGTTAATTAGAACTCAATGAGTTTGTTACAACTTACAATACATGCACATGAGGGTATGAGGGAAAATGTCCAACACTAACTAATTTTATTAATTTTTCCCAAAAAGGAATACAAGACACTCATTTTGGGACGGAAGGAGTAACATATACCAAATTTTAACCCAGCAACAAGCCAACAACTAAAGTATTTAATTTGTACGACAATCTTTATAAAACACAGTTGATATTCAATATAGCCTCATGGCTACATCCTTGAATAGAAAACTAGCACAACTAAAACCATTGAGTAACAATAATGTCTACCGAGGTGAAGTGCTGACTTACAGAAAGCTGTAATTATGCATGAAGTAACACACAATACATGATGAAGCCCACACCAAGTAGGCTTTCATATAGGGAACAAGGAGAAAATGAAATGTGGTACAAATTAATATTGAGCAATCAGCAGGCAAAATCTACCTGTGTACCAGCAAAGAGCAAATCACCACCCACAACCATCGCATAAACTTGTCCAACAGGTCCACTAAGACTCAATTCAGAGAGGGCTTGTGTGTTCCATGCCTGCAGTATCGCCACAAACAAATGAAAACTTTTTTCCCAAAAAGAGGCCCAATGAGGTTTTCAGATAGTCCAATGAGGCTAATATCCATTCACATAAATAGGTTCTAAAAGAGCATAAACACTTGATAGAATTTACATATAATTAATTAAACAAAAAATAATTGCTCACCTTGAGAACATCAGGCAAACCAACAAAAATCCAAGGACCTTCACTAATCATAGAACCTACTTCACCTCCAACGTTGATCACACCAGTACACTACAAAAAAATGCCATATATAAACATAAATATAAACGAAACAAAATTGAAAATAAATCGATAAACAACCATATTCTAAGACCTTCCAACTTAGTTGAAAGTAAACAGATATACAATATTTCAAATCTTTATGTTCAATACCATGTCTGTATTTTTAAAACTGAAAAAATTCCATCAAATAAGCACAATACCAAGGCCCTGTTCAACTCATTGCTAAACATTAATGGTATTTGGAAAATAAGATCAAAAATTGATGTGGCTAGCAAGCATCTCATGTTTTCCGTTGCTGTTTATTGATTGGATATAAAAGCAGCATTTCAAATCTTATGTTCTATGCCACTTGTGTATTTAAAAAGTGAAACACACCCATCAATTAACCAAAATATTATGCCCTTGTTCAACTTATAGCTAATTACCCAGGGTATTTGGATAATGAGATTGAAAATTTGATATGGCTAGCATGCAACTAGTTTCCAGCATTGCTATTTATTTTATTAAACTGATTACTGGATTGAATTATTGGAAAGTATAAAAATGAACCGAGTTTAGATACCAACCTAGTGCAAACAGTACGGTCCTGTCTTGAGACACCACCACAAATACAAACTATTCATATCGATGAGTTACGACTTCATAAGTGCAATTTTGGTGAGCAGAGGTTCAATTATGTTAGAAAATAAGAATATTACTAAAATAGATTACTCCAGATGCTCTTGAACTATAATTCAAAATGATGGAGCAATTTAAGATGATGTTTGAAAAAGGATCAATGTGAGATGGTTGAAATGGATCAAGGGCTTTAGAGGTTTTTTATATATAGCTATCAAAAGCTTAAGGGGAAGTTTTATATCTTTCTAGGTTAGCTGTTGGACTCCAAAGACATAAGATGAGGCAGTGGAGACTGGAGGCAAAAATGCTTCACTTTGTGGTAGCACTAGGAATGATAAGATTTTGAATGAAGCTATCTCAACAAGAATTGGAGTAGCTTCAACTGAACATAAAATGAGGTAACCCAGTTTGAAGTGGTCTTGGCATGCACAACAACCCATGAAAATGGGAAAGAATTCAATCAGGAAAAAATAAAAGGAGAAAGATAGACCCCAGTTAGGATGGCAAGTATCAATAAGAAAAAGACATGATAGTGCACGATTTAATGAAGGAGATAACATTACATAAGATAAAGTTAATGAGAATAATAAGAACGTTAGATCTCAAGGAGTTTAGCTGAAGGACTCATGCAGCCGGCCTAACTTTGCTTGATAAATGGCTTGATTGATTTCTATATCCTATCGATATGTCAAACAATATTTGTACTAGATTATTTCCCTCATAAAAACTAACTAAAAGATGCACTTACGGTGGTAACTAATCTATCTTAACATGAGCTGAGGGAGGTCAGCTTAGATGAAGCCAAATACAGACTCCACTGAGATAGCTGAATTTAATTAAGCTATTGCAAGTAGTTTTAGATCTAAACAAGGTTAAAACTTGCTTTACTATGCCACTTAGTAGAGGTGACCTTAACAGCTTTACTTGGTGACTTTTACTCTTTCATTTCAAATAGAGCTTTGCTTCTTTCATTTCCTCTACGAGAAGCAAAGGCCAAAGGGTACTAAGATTGGCACAGCAATGATTCAAAACCATGAATTTTTCCTATTTGTTTTTATCAGCCCAACAAGAAATTAATAATGCAGTGGAACAAAATACACTGTACCGAATTCACAAACTAACAAACAGAAATACCTGCCCAGACTGACAATCCCAAACCCTCACAGTCTCGTCTTTGCTCCCGGTATACATCTTATCAGACCCTGATGGCAAGGCAATACCAGTAACAACCTGTAAAAGAAAAAAAGAAAGGAATTTCCAATGAATCCAGCCAATCCACCAATCAAACACACATACAAACCCTAGGAGCAAGCGAATACAAAGAAGGTGCACCTTCTGATGGCCGTCAAGCTGGGTTAGTAACGAAAAGCAATCTCCCATGGTCCAGGAGTGCAGAAACCTACACGTGTCCCCATAATTACAGCTCCCCTGAACCCAAAAGTTGCAAACCTTCCCCGTCTTCCTGACCACCCTATTGCCCCCATGAACTCGCCCCCACGTGGAGGCACCGCCGTTAAAATTGGGACCCCTCCGCTGAGATTGAGAACCAGAGAACCCCGAGTCCTCGGCGTACACGTGCGGCCGCTTAGAGGAGGCTCCATTGACGTTGTGCTGCTGGTGGTGCGAAGGGGGAGGCAATTCTCTGTGTAGGTATGGACAAGGAAACCGATTGCACTTGCCCGCTCGCCAATGAAAGCAGACCTTCTGATACTTGGAGGAAGAATCGCTGTTCGCCGTCGACGGAGCGCCGAGCCGCTGGAACACGCGCCTGTTTCCGTCTCTCCCTTGGGCGTCAAGATCCATTACAGCCTGATTCGATCAGATTACGGAGGCGTCTGATTGGCAGGAGACTCAGTGGACAAGAAAAAGAATCGAACTTTTCAGATCAGAGTAGCGGAATCGAATGGAGTCTCTGTACAATTACTTCACTACTCTGATTTTGTTGGTGTTTTCGCGATTGATTGGCCTCTGGTTCGAATTGTGGAATCAAATCGGAACCCTAACTAGGTTTACAGAGAAGATGGATTTAGTAATGAGGAGTGGAGAAGGAGGAGAGGAAGAGAGCAAGAAAGAAAACAATATCGCGTCAGCTGTACGGGAAATTGTTGTGTATAATTACGGAATCGTCCTTTCCTCTTTTCTTTTTTTAATGGAGATGTTGAGATGCAGCTCACTTCTGTTGAGGGTATTATAGTACTTTCAGAGATGCTGATGCTGCATAGATGCGTACATACATTTTACTCTCTTCAGTGTCCAGTACCAAGTACCAACTTTCCATTATCAAAAAAAAGTACCAACTTTTTCTTCTGTTCTAGAATTAGGGTTAAATGTTAAAATTTAAAAAAATATATATATAATTTGAATAAACTACTTAGGAGCCTAAAGTTAATTGAGAAAAAAATTATTCAATTAGTTGGGGTTAACTAATAATTATTCATTAGTGATATAGATATGGCATTGAAGTGTCATTTAAAAATAGGGTTGTTCAAAAAAATCTGCAACCTATCCAAATTGCAAAACTAGCCCGTTGATTTCCCTCATTTATAGTCTTTAATTTGTTAAAATTTACCCTTTGGTTTTTTATTATAACACATTTAAACCCTTTAATTTTTTAATTTCATTCATTTTTACCTTTTAAATTTTTTTAACTTGGCTAATTTTGTTCCCTTCAATTTCTTTCAACTCCATCGATTTATAGCATCTTCTTGTTCTTGCCCTTTCTTTTTCATTGAAGGCAGTGGCATCGGTACCAACATAAGGATCACATACACTCAACTTTTGTACGATACATTTGGTGCGCTTGATTCAAATTCTTATTTTCACGTTGGAAACAATCATCATTGGAGTAAGTGGCTTAAGGCGGTTACTTTTCTTGAGGTCTCAAGTTCGAGTCTTGGTTGTTACGTTTGATGATAAAAAATAAAAAATAATAATAATAAACTTTCACGTCGGAAGTGAACTTCATTGCAACACACTAGGTTTCATTTAACATGTGTTCTCTTTTGTAGGGAAACAGTTCGTGATACGAACTAGCAAGAATTCTAGTGTTTATTCTTAAGATTACCACTAGACGAACATCAATAATTGTTTATACACCGTTCGTGGTGAAAAACAACGTTATACCAACCAAATAGCTAGATCTTTTATGTTGAAAATAAAATTTCCACTGGGCATATTTTTCTTCTCAAAATAATAGCATCCCCAAAAGGCTCGTTGAGTAATTTAAAATATCAAAAAAAGAACTTACCACGTCCATCCTAACATGAGTGTCATGTTTTTTTTTTTGTTTGCATCAGTGTGTGCCACAAAGTATTTTTTGGTCTAAAGTCATGTTAGGGTGTGCTAAATATGTTCAACGAGTCTAGGGGGCTCTTGCAGAATCGTGGGGTAATAGGGATGCTATAGGTCTTGGTGCTCATCTTGGTTATTCTCGGGTCATTTTAAAAGTGGATGATTGCTTTAAGTAAGTTCTCTTTTTATATTAAAAAAATCAAGTTATTTAAAATTTGAAATAAGTTCATTTCCGATCCATGTACTATTTCATTTATTCTCACTCGGGTCCTTGAACTTTATTTTGTTTCTGTATGGTCATAGTAGAGCTCATTTTGTTCATGTGAGGTCTAATATGTTAAATTTTTTAATCTGTTAGAAACTAACTGACGACGTTAAATTTAAATAAAAAAACAATTAAAAATGTGTTTTTACTATTTTGACATTTATATTTTAAAATTCTTTATTTTCACCTCTCTCTCTCTCTCTCTCTCTCTCTCTCTCTCTCTCTCTCTCTTATCTTCTCCTACTCGCT